>JBBBDQ010003014.1:0-95694 GCA_037127315.1 Ascarosepion bandense | reverse complement strand
ATATATATATATATATATATATATATATGAAAAGTGGGTCTTCACGGCCATATAGCCGGCCAAAAAATGGCTGTCTATTTTTACCGAGTCGTGATTCTACCCTTCGGCGGAACCACGACTGGGTTAGTGCTCTCTGCTTCCGAGCAGAGAGCTGACAGTGTCATAGTAGCAGAGGTAAATCCGAGACCTACAACTCTGCAACGGTATTTACCAAACTTCCCACGCAAGGTTAGATGTGACACAAGGTCATTTCATAGTGGGTCTTAAAAGCCATATAGCCGGGCCAAAAAAATGTCTGTCTATTTTTACCGAGTTGTTATTCTACCATTCGGCGAAACCACGACTGGGTTATTGCTCTCTGCTCGGAAGCAGAGAGCACTCTCTACCCGAACGCAGACAGCTGACAGTGTCATAGTAGTAGATGTAAATCCGAGACTTACAACTCTACAACTGTATTTAGTTGTCCCTCCCAGTAAGGGCAACATGTGACACATGGTCAGTTATGACTGGGATTTCCGGGCTATATAGCCTGGCCTAAAAAAGTCTGTCTATTTTTCCCCTCGTGCTTCTACCCTTCGGTGGAACCACGATTGGGTTATTGCTCTCTGCTCGGAAGCAGAGAGCGCCCTCTACCCGAAGGCAGAGAGCTGACAGTGTCATAGTAGTAGAGGTAAATCCGAGACTTACAACTCTACAACTGTATTTAGTTGTCCCTCCCAGTAAGGGCAACATGTGACACATGGTCAGTTATGGCTGGGATTTCCGGGCTATATGGCCCGGCCTAAAAAAAGTCTGTCTATTTTTGCCCAGTCGTGCTTCTACCCTTCGACAGCACCACGACTGGGTTATTGCTCGTTGCTCGGAAGCAGAGAGCGCCCTCTACCCGAAGGCAGAGAGCTGACAGTGTCATAGTAATAGATGTAAATCCGAGACTTACAACTGTACAACCACCGTTCTATGTATAAGCAGGATTATATGTGCACATCTGGCGAGTCCATTCTTGTATATAAAAATGGGCGATCCCACAACACTCCCTCCCTAGCTTCTTTTTTTGGAGGAGTTTGTATTTTTTTTCGCTTGAGATCTATCATTAATGGCGCCGTAAACTTTCGTTTTCTGCTAGTTCTTCTGATTTCTGTATTAATTTGAGGTCTCTGAATGTAGAAGGCTTCGAAAATTTCTTCCGTAGTGTCCTCACTTTCTAAGGGTGAGGAGCTTGGCTCTTCACTCTTTCTCTTTTGAATTTGATTTACGTGCCTTCTTTGCGCAAATTTTTCTCTCTTTGTACATGACGTTTCCTATTCTGTTTACAATTGTTCCCGGTTCCCAATACGCCATTTATTTTTTAAACATTCTGAAGTACACCCGTTCACCTGGTTTAAAAGATCTTTTCATAATTACAGGTGTATTTCGGGTTTTGTTTTTGCATGGTAGCAATTTATCGAAGACTGATCGTATCTTGCGCGCAAACATCACCTCAGCAGGTGAAAGTCCCGATGGTGTGTTTTTGTTTGGTGTCATTCGATATATTTGTAGAAATTGTTGTAACGCTCTTTCTGATGTTGCATCTCCAGCTTTTTTTAACGCTCTTTTTAGAGTATCCATGAATCTTTCGGCTATGCCGTTCGACCGTGGGAGATAAGGTGCTGTTTTATGTGTTTTATTTGGTATGTCTCGCAAAATTCTTGAAAAAGACTTGAAGTAAATTGCGTACTGAAGTGATATGTGGTATAATGAATAGAGACGAGGACCGGGAACGGAGCACGTGTGTATTTTTTATTTCGGGTAGTTACATAGAGTATGAGCTATATCTAGTTTCGTACTAAGTCTGCATGCATAGACTTAGCATTGTTTTCGTACCATAACATCCCCCCTGTTTAGTTATGTGTTAGTGTTTATTTTAGTCCTTGAATCGTGCTGGGGTTTTTATGGCCCGTCCAGATCGAGTACGAGTAGGACTTTTTTGGATTGGGTCTTCTTGTGTGCTTTTTGTGTTATTGTGGTGCGTGATAGTTTGTTTCTGTCCACTGTGTATGTGGGCTTGTCCCGTGCTCTGTGTTGTTGGTGTAGGGCTGTCGAAGTGGACTTTTTTTTATTGTAGTCCGTATTGGTACAGAACGAAGGTGGGCTCTGTTGCGGCGAAGTCTGTTCCCGTTTGGAGTCTGTACAATGTAGCTCCTTGGGTTGAGCTCGTCCTTCCGAACAACTGTCCCGGGGTACCATAGCTTGTCTGCTTGGTTTACTATGGTTACATGTTGGCCTGGGTATAGTGGTGGTAGGTCTATGGTTTGCATCCTACCATCATGGGTTTTCTTCATTTCTTCGGACCTTTCCTCTAATCTTTGTCGGTACTCTTCCTTTCCAGGCTCTACTCGGCTGGGTAGCGTCGTGGGTATAGCTCGTCCAAATAGTAGTTCAGCGGGTGATGGTAGCTTGCTATCTATTGGAGTTGCTCTGATCTGCAGTAGTGCAAGTTGTATGTCACCCTTGCTTTTCAAGCATTTCTTCATTACTGATTTGACATGCCGTACATGTCTCTCAATGAACCCGTTGCTTCTTGCGAAGCATGGTGAGCTGGTGATATGTCTGATACCCCATGAAGTAATGAAGTTCTGGAAAGCTTGTCCGGTGAATTGTGGTCCATTGTCCGTCATGATTTGGTCAGGTCGTCCGAATAAAGATGCGTAGCTCTTGATTTTGTCGGCTACTGCTTTGCTGGATATTGGTGTAGGCATTTCATCAACCACTGGGTATTTTGAGTACCTGTCCACAGTGAGGAGGTATTGGCGTCCATTTACTTCAAACAGGTCTGATGCAATGTATTGCCACGGTTGTGATGGGATATTATGTGGCTCAATTGGTTCACACCTGTTTGCATCTTGGTGTTCCTGGCAAAGCGAACATGACTGGCACATTTTTTCAATGTCCTTATTTATGTTTGGCCAGTATACACTCTCTCTTGCGAGTCGACGGGTTTTCTCAATGCCTTGGTGGGCTTCATGGAGTTGATGTAGAATGTCGTCCCTCATGGATTCTGGGATCAGAACTTGTTTTCCTTTGAAAAGTATTCCTGTCTCGAGGGCTAGTTCGTCGCGGAATGACCAGTATATTCTGATGTCAGTCGGTACATCTCGAATAGTTTCTGGCCATCCTTGAAATACGATTTCCTTCAGGAGTGTTCGGTCCCTTGTGGTTTCCCTGCATAGCAAAGTTCTTTTCTCCATTGAGAAATTGATGGTTGCAATGGTGAGGTGCTCATCATCGGCTCCTGTGTCTATGCCATCAATTCTTTCGTCTAGTTCGACGACACTGTTGTTTTCTGGGTTGGGCAGTCGGCTAAGTGTGTCTGCAAGGATCATATCTTTGCCTGGGCGGTAGACTACCCTGAAGTTGTATCCTTGTATCTTTAACAGCATACGTTGCAAACGTGGTGGTGCTGAGTGCAATGGCTTTGAGCATATAGTGACTAGGGGTTTGTGGTCGGTCACTACTGTAAAAGTACTTGCATAAAGGTATGTATGGTAGCGCTGAATACCATGTACAATTGCAAGCATTTCGCGCTCGATATTGCTGTATCTAGATTGGCATTCAGTCAGCGTTTTGGAACCGAATGCGATTGGCTTGCCTGCTTGTGTCAGTGCTACCCCCAGACCCTTCTGCGATGCATCTACTTCCAGTGTTACTGGTTTTGTTTGGTCATAGTACGCTAGGAGGGCGTCGGCAGTGATCATTTCTTTTAGATCATTATAGCACCGTTGGTGGTTTGGATCCCAAATCCAGGGTGTTTGTGATTTTAGGAGGCCGCGCAACGGGTGTGCCTTTTCTGCAAAGTTTGGGATATATTGGGAAAGATAGTTCAGCATCCCTAAGAAGCGCTGTAGATCGTCTTTGTTTTGTGGTTGTGGCATCTGTTGGATGTCACGTACCTTGGTAGGGTCTGGCTTGATACCTGTGGGTGTATATATGTTTCCAAAAAATGTGATGCTACGTTTTTTGATAGCACATTTTTTACTGTTGAAAACAAGACCAGTTTTATCTGCTCTATCCATTAGGTTTAGCAGATTTCTGTCATGCTCCTCATCATCCTCTCCATATACCGCTACGTCGTCGGCTATGCTAGCTACACCTTCCAGGCCTTCAAGGATTTGGTCCATTTTTGCTTGGAATATGTCTTGCGAGACACTTAAGCCAAATGGTAGTCGTTTCCAGCAGACCCTTCCAAATGGTGTTCTACAGGTTGTCAGTAGCTGGGATTGTTCATCCAGGTGAATTGACCAATATCCTGCTTTGGCGTCCAGCTTGCTGAATACTTTTGCCTTCGCAAATTTTGGGTTCAGTTCTTCCACCGTGGGTATCCTGTAAGGGCATCTCTTTAAACTAGAGTTTAGCTTCTGAGGGTCGATGCATATCCTGAGGGATCCATCCATTTTGTGCTAAAAGCTAAGCTTGAGCACCAATCTGTGTGCTCTTCTACTTTTCTCAGCACATCCTCTTGTATCAACCTTTCGATTTCTTCCTTGATTTTGTCTTTGAGGTGGATGCTGTATTTACGGGGATGGTCGATGAATGGCTCTGCATCATCCTTTAGCAGGAGTTTGGCGATCCTATCGAACTGTTCTGGGTATGCTTCCTTGAGTTGCTCAACATCACGGATAGGTGTATGAGGTATTCTTGGTGTTGCGCTCTTTATAGCGTCAACGTTTATCGTGATGAGGTTGAGCTGTTCGCTTGTAGGTAGACCTACAACGGCTGGTCCTGGAACATCTACCACATAAAATGTGGCATCTATCCATTTGGAATCTTTGTATTGGCATGGGATGTTGATGGTCCCTGCGCAGGCGATTGTGTTGCCACTATAGGAAGTAAGTCTTATGTGTGATGATGGTTGTAGGATGTTTAGGGCAGCTTTGTTGGTTCCGTACATTTGTCGGAACGTTCTCATAGGAAGGGTGTTCCCTGATGCCCCAGAGTCAATCTTCAAGCGGAGTGTATGTGGTGGATTGGGTATGCGGGGAGGTTTTATGGTTAGGGTTGTATAAGCTTCATTCCTGGGCTGTTTGTCACTTATTTTGATGGAATAGAAGTGTTTGTGATAGTTGTCACTATCACTATCAATGTCTATGTTGTCGACATTTTGGTTCCTTCTTCCACGTTCCGGTTTTCTTTTCTGACTATGGTGGCGGTTGTGGTGAGGTTGCTTTTTGTGGCTTCGGCTATGACTTCTACTCTCTCTCTCTCTGTTGTTTTGATGACCTACAGCATCTGGCCCAGTGACCCTTGTTCCCACATGCGGAGCATTCATCGTGATATGCGGGACATTGTCGTGGCTTGTGGCATGTGTCACAGTTTCTGCATTTCCTGCCCCTATGTATGCTGTGAATCTTTTCGTTTTGTGACCCGCAGATTTGTTGCAGTTGGTTGTTTCCGGCTGAGAGGGCTTCGAATTTTCTGCCTTCAGCGAGGACGTCAGCGATCTTGTGTCCCTTGGGCTTGCTGTAAAGTTCATTCCTAAAAGCATCATATGGTGTGGAGGCAATTATCAGTTCAATAATCCTCTCATGCAGTTCTTCTTCGGAAAACTCGCATTTTAGTGCAAGCGTCCTGGCTCTAGTGACAAAGTCGTCTAAACTTTCATCAGGTTTTTGCCTATATTGCATTAAATGTAACCTGTGAATTCGGAAGTGCACGTTTGTGTTTATTTGTGCTTCGTAAAACTTCCATAGTTTTTGTGGTGACCGTTTCTCTTCTTCTGTCAGCCCACTGGCGTTAAGTCTCTTTAACCCTTCGTCTCCGATGCCACGGCAGATTTTCCTGGCCTGTTTTACCGTGTCCGTTATCTCCTCGTCCTCTAGGTACAATGTCATCTTTTGTTTGAATAATAATAGCGCCTCGCTAAGGTCGGGGTCAGACCAATGCATTTCAGGGAGACGGGTTGCCATTTCGTTATGAAGCGTTTTGTCTCGGGTTAAGGTTGGTCTTTTTTGAAGAACGTATTTCCCTGTAGTATCAACGTGTATTAGACGGATGGGAAAAATTACACAAATTACAATTAAACTATCCAGTAGACAGTAAGTATTCGAGTTGTAATAAGATTAGAGGTTTTTTTTTGGGGGGGGGGGGGGGGTTTAAAAAAAACAAGATTTCTTTCGAATATCGGTGTAGTAAGTTTGTGTCGTACTTACAAGTGTTTGGTTGCGAGAGACAATATGGCTGGCCGGCGTCCGTAGTTGTCGTATTATTTTTTTCGTGCTGATTTAATTCTCTTTTCCTTTCCGTACAGAGTTTTGATTAGGTTTATAGATGTGTATGGGGTCAATCTTTGTTTTTGATTCGGTTTTACCGCTGCCACCATGAAGTGATATGTGGTATAATGAATAGAGATGAGGACCGGGAACGGAGCACGTGTGTATTTTTTATTGCGGGTCATTACATAGAGTATGAGCTATATCTAGTTTCGTACTAAGTCTGCATGCATAGACTTAGCATTGTTTTCGTATCATAACACGTACCATTGTCCGTTACTAAACAATCTACAACGCCAAACCTAGCGAATAGCTCGTGTAAACAGTTTATAGTATTTTCTGTTGTTGGATATTTATACCTGAAAACTTCAGGTCATTTTCTAAAACTGTCTACCGTTATTAAATAGTAGTAGCCGTCGATAGGTCCTGCGTAGTCCGCATGTATTCTCAACCAAAGTTTGTCCGCCTTTGGCCATGGTTTCTGTATGATAGGTGGTGACTTTGCTACAGGGGCGCAGCAATAACATTTTTCTACCATATGCAATATATCATAGTCCATGTTCGGCCAGTACACATAACTTCTCATAAGTGCCTTCATGCGATTCTTTCCCGGATGTCCGAAATGAAAATCCTTTAAAATTCTCCTTTGCAAAGGTTTTGGTATTACCATCCTTTCATTGAATAATAGGACATCATCGCAAATTGAAAAACTGTATGCCAAGTCGGTGTCTTTTGCTCCTATTTTTCTCTTTGTGGTATTTATGAATTCGTCTGTTTCTGCTTTTCTTATTTCTAATAGTGTTACGGGTAATTATTTCAGTGTATTACTTAACACTTTACTGATTTCGTCCTCGGCTCTTAGCGCCGCTACCACCGAGTCTTCTAAGCGTTGACTTTTCATAGGTATCAGTCTCGATAGTCCATCTGAGTGTCCTATTTTTCGAGGGTTTGAAAATGTAGTTTAGTAATATTGTAACCCACCTCAGGAGTCTATTTGCGGTGTATACTGGTAATCCTTTCTTAGATCCAAATATGGTAAGGAGAGGTTTATGATCCGTCTGTAGCGTAAATTCTCTTCCATATACATATCTGTGAAAGCGAGTCACGGCAAAAATTATTCTCAAAGCTTCTTTTTCAATTTGTGAGTATTTTTTTCGGTCGGTAGCAGTCCTCTTGAAGTGTGGGCTACCGGTTTTCTTGTACCGTCCTGCATTTTATGTAGAATACAAGCTCCCACACCATGTGAGCTTGCATCGTTTGCAATAATAATCTTCCTCCTGGGGTCGAAGTGTAACAGTGTTAGGTCCGACGTCAATTTCATTATAATTTCCTTAAACGCCTTTTTGCAATCCTCCGACCAGTTCCACTGGACATCTTTCTTCAGTAATTCATTGAGGGGTGCCCTCAACTTATGCATGCTATCGATGAATTCTCCATAGTAATTTGCAAGACCGAAGAAACTTTGTAATTCCATGACGTTTTTAGGCTCAGTCATGTTTTTAATTGCTGAAGCTCTCTCTTTGGGTCTGGTTTCCCTACCATTTACTTTGAACCAAAAATCCCGTACTCTTTTGAAAATTTCCTTGATATGTGTTGCGTGGGCTTCCATATTATCACTTTTAACTAGAATATCATCTAGATAAGCTGTGGCGAAGTTTTGTCCCGTCAGCATGGTGTCCATTGTCTGCAGGCGCTACGTTTATTCCGAATGGTAACCTGTTGTATTTATAGAGTCCTTTGTGCGTGTTTATACACAGTATGTTTGAACTTTCATCTGTCACTGCAATCTGCAAATACGCTTCACTTAAGTCAGTCTTTGAAAAAATTTTCCGTCATTAAGTTTGGTGAATATTTCTTCCGGGCTTAGCAATGGGTAATGATGGTCTTTTATTGCGTTGTTTAAACCCGTAGAAAAATAGGCACACATGCGGGTTTCTCCCGATTTTTTCTTCAGATATACTACCGGTGCCGCCCATTCACTGAAATCGTTTTTTAAATGATCCCAGTTTGTTCTAGCCTATCAAGCTCTTCATCTATTTTATCAATTGTGGCGAAAGGTACGTTTCTCCTTTTTTATATATACCGGTTGAGCATTGTGTTTAAGCTCGATTTCGCTTCGAATTTGTTGCATTGAGAATACCTCTGGGAATTGTTTGTACAATTCTTCCTTCAGTTTTGTGACTTCTGAGAGCTCACAGTCTTTTTTTTTTTTTTTTTTTGCAAAAAGAACTAATGGGTAAAACCCATACATTGAATTTCTGCATCCAGTCCGTTCCTACTAGGTTGTCTGTGTTTTCCATGACGTAAATTTTTAGTTTTTTGATTTCTCTCTGAAATATTACATTCACGATAATTTCGCCTTCGAAATTAATCTTTTTCCCTGTTATAGATTTAGCAATTTTTTTTTGTGTGTAACATGGTCGGCCTATTCAGCTTCCACCATGTCTGTAGATTGATTATTTTTAAGCCTGACCCTGAATCCAATTGTAATTTAACCTTCTTATTCAATATTTCCATTTCTACATATTTCCTCATGTTTTCCTTGTTTTCATATTCCACTCTAGTAGATCTTATCTTACTAGGTTGGGTTTTGTTTCTGCGTACCGCTGCTTTGTGACCAATCTTTTCACACACTCGGCAATTTTTGTATCTGAAAAGACAATCCTTAAACCAATGCCATCCACCACCTCTGTAACATGCAGAAGGGGGAGTTGTTTTTTATTGGATTCTTGTCGTTAGTTGTTTTGTATCTCTTTTCTTTGTTGTTAAAATCTTGTTTTGCTTTTGGGGAGGGTACAAAACGTAAATTTCTTTTTGCCTTACGAATATGCACGACTTCTGATTTTTCGATGTCTTTACTGTTTTTCTTTATACTGGGGCATTTTTGGCAATCCTCTTACAGTATTTGTAGTGTTAAACCTGGCTCATTTTAAAGTTTGGTCAGCATTCGTTTTCTCATTTCGCTGTCTTTAGCAGCGACTAGTCCTTGGACAAATATGAGACATTTATAGTTGTCTGGAGTTAGCTCCCCCCAATTTAAAGTCGTCACAATGTTTGTTGACGATAGCTGCGAATGTTGAATAGTCCTCGTTTTCGTCTTTTCTGAGATTAAGGCATTTCCACCTTTTATGGAACAAGGAGATTTGGGGGCTAAATAGCTCAGTGAGGCCTGTCACTGCCTCGTCGAACGTTAAATCGTTCGTATTTTTTTAGAAAAATATAATCTACAAACTTATTGTGTTCGTCTGTACCTAATTTTCTGAGCAAAAGAACTAATTTCTTCTTTTCACTCCAGTGCTGGCAGTCGATATTAAAAATATCTTCATATTGCTTGTAATGTAATATAACAATCTGGCCCCACCCGAGGAAGGCTGATGCAAGCGAGGGTGTTTCCGGTCGTTGAAAGGAACGGATGTCGTTTGACCTTATTTCCGGCAGCAGCGGAAATAACTACAGAGGCAAACAGAACAGGTGTCTCTGAGAATTACGTGGGCGTGCGTGGGCGAGGCAAAACCGGAAGAAAAAGTCCCGGTTCTGGAAGATTATATAAAGACCTCGTCACACGGATTCGCCAGGAATGGCCGGGAATTCCCACATTAAAATGACCATGTGTCACATCTGGGCTTGCGTGGGAAGCCTAGTAAATACAGTAGAGGAGCAACAGAGATCGGCCGGTGAAGAGAGACACAACAGATAAGACTACACTCCCGTCAACCCATTAGAAGCGCGCTCTCTCAATTCTCTGTTCCCTATTCTACACGGTCCATCGTCATTAATAAAAATATAACCTTATATTTTTATATATGCGTGTTTGTTGTTTGTCGATATATAACAGTAATATTCTCCAAAATTTTTGTCTTCATCAATCGAGTATTTAAAAATTTCTATAGCGTTCAACACGGCATCTTGCGAAAATGTTTCCTCTTTTTCTGTGTTTCTTTCTATTGCTGTACTTGTTAATTTTAGTAATAGTTCTTGTAGTTGTCATTGTCTTTCCTCATTTTCCTTTTGTATTTCCATTTGTCTCTTTTGCATTTCAATTTGTCTTTTTTGCATTTCTATTAATGCAAATTAATGTGTTTGTCACCGGAAAAAAACAAACTGAATTATGTATTGTAATATTACGTTTTTCATTGTAAAACTCTCGTAACGATTTGGTTACCCGCTAACTCAAATCAAAACAAGATTTTTATAAAAATTTCGAACGTGTTAGAAGTGATTAAATTTTTTTAAAAAATACTTTGATCTTTCCTCTTAATAAACATTTTGATGGAAAATGTTCGTTTTCATAAAGTTTGGACCTTTTTTTATTTGCCATTTGCTGTTTTTATTTTAGCGATTTTTAGTAGATACGTGATATACACACTTTGGGCGATCATGTCTAGAAAGAGACAAGAAGACTGACTGGGTAGGAAAATTTTCAGCAGTAAGGTTACCATTGCTTTCTGCTGTGTAGACTTGTTGCTAGTCAAGGTTAAACCCAACCAAAGTGACTTTGGCAACTTACTATTTTTTTTTAACAACCCATAGTTGGAGGGAGAAGTGATGGGTTGTTTTAAAAGTAAAAGTGTTAGCTCGCATTTTTGTGTAAAGTTCTTAAATGCTTCAATAATGTCGTCAGCTTCCCGATCCATTCTTGAAAAAAAAATTTATGGATGTGTAGTGTTCCCCATTTTTCTTTTTTCAGTCAACATTCACCAGATATTGAATGGATTCGTTTGTGTTTTATTTTTCCTTAAGATACAGCTGGGATGCGTGTCTTCCTAGTGTTTTTAGCGCATGCGTGTTGAGACTTTAGCTTACTTCCTTTTTTTGCTATAGGTAACATAATACTAATTTTATTGTGTTTTATTTAAAGAAATGAGTAAAGATGTTACATTTATGATTTTTTTGTCTTTGCATTACTTTAATTACCGAATCATTTTTTTGCCTTGTACTATAAAAAATAAAAAATCTCTACGATGATTGGTACATTCGTTTCGTCTATGTTTGAATTCCTGTTTAGAATTTGCAATCAACTCTCTCTTCGAAGGACGTAAGTGGTTCAAATTATGGACTAATTCTTTTCAGTTGCTACATTTATACGGTTTCTCTTTTGGTTTTATTCAAACAATAGGTTTGTATATTTATAATCCTAAGATTGCACATTAATTAGAAATGAAGTAGTATCATTCACTATCGTTTACTTAAAATTAGTTTTTCTTCTTGTTAGTTTAATCAATGAATGGCAAGTTTAAAAAAAAATTGTTTCGTAACTGAATATTTCTGTGAAGAGCAAGAGATTATTAATTAATATTAATAAATTATTGAAGAAAACTTTCCGTGAAGGACCATAATGCCCGACTTGAGTTAAAATGTTTTTTCTCAAAAAAAAAAAAAAATTGTACTTAAGTAAGATTAACTTTTATTTATGAATTTAAACATTTTGTTTAACTTTTTTCATTATTCACCGTCGTTGAAGTAATTCGAGATAAAAGTTAAAAAGAATGTTCAATATTTTAAAACTTTTTTCCTTTATCACACTTTAACTTTCGTTTTGCATATTTATAATCTTTCTCTCTGTCAATTACTTATTACTCGTTATTTCGTTATTGAATTTCTATTTATTTTGCAGTTTTATGATTCAACAATAAATTTAAATCATTAATACTTTAAAAGTGTTGAAAACTGCAAAAAACAAAACCTGTAACTACGTCTTTGGTTTTTGCTTTTTAAACTTTTGTAGGAATTTTTTTCTAGACAATATTTTTAGAGTTAATATAGCTTCGATTATTTAAGCAATTCTATTTATTGACTTTTTTTTTTTTTTTCGAAAACTTTTTGTTCAGCCTTCCCTCTTTATCGATTGAGCATCTGATGGAGCAGGGGTCTGGTGCCAACTACATACCAACAAAGTAAAAAAATGTTTGTACGAAAAAAAATGTCATATGAACTTTTCAGATGTCTGGTAATCAAAAATTAAACGATTTGTTAAAACATTTTTCTTAGTTGAAATTTAAAGTGAAAGAAATCTGTTTCGAAATGTTCTTTCCATTGATTTTTTTCTCCTTACTTGCTGAAACCAGTGAAACATTTTTTTGATTGTACGAGAGGTGCTGAAAAAGTTCTCCGTCCGACCAAGAAGTCATACCGAATAAAAAAAAAATGTTTACGTATTAATTAGTTTGATATATTTGGGACATTTTTGGGATGATATCACCGAGAAAGCAGTTTGTCGGCCGAGAATGTTCAGCATTCTTCGAAAGGCATGTAATTCATTGTTTTAAAATTTAAAAGCTGTTAAAAATCAAAATATATTTGATAAAAAATGGAATTTTTATTTTCATTTAAAAAAAAATATCCTAGGCCTATGGAAATTTTTTTTACGTTCGCAAACTTAAAATCGTATTAAAATCCCCCCCTCCACAATTATACGAATTTTAGCTTTTTTCTTTTTCAATGAAGACTAAAAAAAATTAACTAAAAATATATACAAATTAGATACTTGTTTGATTTGTTGCTTGTTAGGCACATGTTGATTTATGCAATTTTTTTTTTAAACATTAGCACTTTTTCTTTTCATGAACTCTAAAAAGAATTTAAAAATAAAGAATTTTTTTTTTTCGGTTGCGATTGATCCGATATGTTTTATGGCAAAAAATGTATAGCATTACCTATTACGCTTTTTTTTTCTTTAATTTGAAACTTTCGGGACTTATTCACAAATAAATTACGTTATTATTTTTAGAAAATATTGGTAAATTTTTTTTTATATACATCTGTTATCCCCCCACACACACCAAAAAAGAAAAATTCATAAAATTTCTAGAAATTCAGTGCCATTTGGGCGATCATGTCTCGAAAGAGACATGACTGACTGGGCAGAAAATTATCCCGCAGTAGGTTGCCATTGCTTTCTGCGGTAGACTGGTTACTAACCAAGGATATAGAACACAATTTGTTGTAATATTTTAACCCGTAACTGGAGGAAAAGAGACGGCTTAATACCTTTTCCAAAGGGTTTGTACGTAAAATGCAGGGAATTCAACTGGAATTCGAATTCAGCTCCCCTCTTTCTCGTTCAGAGTCGATATCCACTGCACCACAAAAATTCAATATACTGAAGAACCCAAATTTTGTTTTTAGGAGGACTCTTTGGGAGGAGTGTCTATTTTTTCCCTCCCAAAGTGTGGCCACTTTTCAGAAAATAAACTCCGAATCAGTCAGTTAACTCAACTGCCATACGTGATATACGCTTGGGCGATCATGTCTCGAAAGAGACATGACTGACTGGGCAGAATATTATCCTGCAGTAGGTTGCCATTGCTTTCTGCGGTAGACTGGTTGCCGACCAAGGCTATAGAACCCAATCTGTCCTGTTATTTAACCCGTAACTGGAGGGGTGAGACAGATTAATACTTTTCCCAAGGGTATTTGCGCGTAAGTGAATGCAATGAATTCAGTTGGAATTCGAACTCGACTCCCCGATTTCTCGTTCCGAGCCGATATCCAATGCACCACAACGCAGATCCTAATAGTTAAAATTAAAAAATACTTTTAAAATTATGCCATTTTTAATTTAGATAAAGTTTTATTTTATTTTTTTTTAAGTAAGGATATGATGTTCTGAAGAAAAATAAAACATTCGATGAATAATTAATTTTTATAAGAATTTATATTTTATTTGCTAAATTAGGATCGATTTTTAATGATAAGGTTGTATGAAAAACTGATCACCCCCCCCCTTAAAATTGTTTAAATATTGAAATTTTTCCAAATTTTCTTTGTCAATCAGAAAGTTTAGGGTTTAATCGATAAGATTGCACTGAAAAAAGTAAAAAAAAGAAAAACAAATTTAAAGGTCGTGATAGTCTCCTTCAGGTCTACAAAAACATTTTTCTTCTAGTCACTCGGTGTCTTTGGCTTGTGAGTTTGCTGATGTTCATAGTGGAAAATTAGAATTTCTCACTCCTCCTTTCCATAGACTCTCAGCTCTTCCTCACTCATGAAGCAGGTATGACAGAGACTTAACACCAAATGCACACAACAGATAAGTGTTTGGAAACCTGGGGTACATGTTAAGTTATTAATAAATGTGATGCCCAGTTGTTTCAGATTGCATGTGGCCTTTGTGATCTGATTGCCTTGGATATCTCTGGCTAATACTGTCGGGTTAGATGTCATTTCCTTGGACTTTCCAGATCTTTTATAGCAATATTTAATTTTGCTTTTATTGAAGCCACATCCACATTTTCTGCTTGCAAGAACTGGAATAAGATTGTAACTGGGGTCATGAGATCCATCATAAGAGCAGTGATGCTGATGAACTTTGTTGCAATCTTTTTTAAAAATTTTTTCAAGCCATTTAACTGTGGGTCTTTGCTGAAATCCTGTGACACTTCAGTGAAGTATGCCAGCAAGCTATTGTCTTATGCCCAGCCTGAAGAGCATTGTAATATGATAGCCATTGAATGGAATGCGGCTCTTTATAAGTGAGCATTGGTTCTTCTGGCAGTTTATTTTGGCTGACTTGCACGAAAGTAATAAAATGGATAAGTCAGTATGTGCTGATGCCCTTTGAGATCTGCTATTGACTCTACTGCTTGAGATTTGTACAAGGTCAGGGATTAGGCAACACTGCACATTCACCATGTGGGGGTTGAACCTAAGCAGTATGCCTGTGCAGCCTTTGTTTCTCCCAGTCATTATGACAGCTCCATCCAATCCCATGCTCATCACTTATTAATGGGATTTCTATGACTTCCATGATAGATTTTGCAGTTCCTGCATCAGTTATAACACTCTTTATTTGCAACAAAATGGATGATTGGTTGAACATATCAGTAGATTCATCTACGAGTACAGTAACAAATGGGGATTTAGTCACCTTTGCTTTCAGAGCTGCCTGTACAGTGTCTGCCATACTAGATAGCAATTACTCATCTGCATATCGTGATCTGCATGCAGCTGCTTTTTGCTGATCGCACAGAAATGAGAAATAGAAAAGGAATACACTTTTATTCCCCCTCTCCTAAAGATAGTCAACCATTTCTGTTGATGCCAACTTTGAAATGTACATTTAATTAAATGTTCCTTATAAGAAAGTGTTTAGGAAACCAAAGATACTCCAGGTACTGACTGACACACAGTCATCATAGTTATTTTGTTGGTCAATCTTGACTGCGATGAATTTATGAGGGGAAAAGAGCATGATAGTAATTCATTTTCACTATCAATTATTAAAGGAACAGGATCGAAATATTTTTTAAATCCCCCCCCCAAAAAAGGAAAAGCATACAGGTAAAATCCTAAAAATCCAGTCCTATATTTATTAATTCAAATATAGTACAAAAATTCACATACCAGAAGGAGCCCAAAAACATATCCATACACAGAAAGTTAAAAAAAAAAAAAAAAAAAAAAAATGGGGGGGGGGGGGTGGAAATTAAGAAAGCAAGAAGTTTTTTTTTAAAATTTGTTGTCCAGACAAAAAAAATGAGCAAAGACAGATTTTTAAACTTCCTATGTAAGGATATGTTTTTGAGTTACTTCTGGTATGTGAAATTTTGTACCATATTTGAATTAATAAAATTTTGTTTTTGATCGCTGCTGAAGAAGAATTTTCTCGCTGAAATAGCTAGTCAATAAATGTAGAAATCAGAATTATTTTATATATATATATATATATATAAAATATTGTAATTTTTTTATTACAGTGCTGTTCTTCCACTTTCTTGTTTTATATATATATATATCTTTATATCTGTTACCCCCCCCCCCCAACACACACACACACACATACGTAAATGCATGAAATTTCAAGAAATTAAATTTTGTAGGCAAAATTGTGTTTTATTAGTTAAAGACAGGACCCATTGGGGAATGTAAATCATATGTTATTTTTTTCATCCATTTGGATCCTCTTTCCGAAAATTTGCTCCCATTAGTAAAATAATGCAATAAAACTATGACATTATTTAATTAGATAAGCTTTCGTTTTAATAAGTAATATAAGTTAAGGACATAGTCTGAAGAAGAAAAAATAATTTTGATTTATAATGAAATTATAAATGAAATGAAGTTTCAAGAAATATTAGAATATTTCAAAGACTTGTAGATGTTAGGTTATTTCGTGAAGACTATAATTAATCAGTGATACAACTTTCTGAAGGATACAAAACTCAAAGAAAATGGGGTACCTATACTATTATAATTTTCAACCTCCATTTTGATGATTACTCACAGTAACTTTTTTGGGTTACAACAGTTATTAAGCATAGACTACATTTACAAATCGAAAATTAGAAAGCTTAATACAAATCATTCAGCATTAAGATTTTTAAAATAATTTTTAATTTTTTATGTTAAATTCTTTTTTAAATTGTAACATGTCCTTGTGGGTATTTGTGTCTTCTCAGAGTGTAGTTCGTAGCCGAATTAATAACCGCTCCGCCAGCTGCTACTCGTAGAACCCGGAACACTGCTTCACCAGGGACTCCGTTTCCTGCGCACCGTAAGCAAAACGCTGTCTCCCAAACACCGGTGTAGCCTTCTCGAGTCGTAAATAGCAAAAAGTGACCCGAAACAGAAGTAGGCTCTTTTTATGTGTTTTTTGGTCTCGTAATTTCCCACTCTCCGAGAGCCTCACTTTCACCAATGACGCATGCGCCGTGTCATTCGAAAAACTGCCTCGCATGAGCTCGCCTCGCGGTTCCATTACGTCTACGAACGCACGTGCAAACAAACCGCCTTCTTTTGCTTCGGCGAGGTAAGTCTCCACCACAGTCCTAAGTGCCATAAGGTCATGGCTTTCAAGGGTTGTTCCCCTTACAAAATGTTCACTATGTATATTTTACTTTTGCAAGATTTTTAAAACCAAGACTTAATTTTTGCTTACAAATGTGTCGATCACTCTAAAATGGCTGAAAAATTAAAATATTTTAGATTCCATTCAGTATAATTTCTGGTTGAAATACACTAGAGTATTTTGCATACTGGAAATAGTAAATTTAATCATTTAGCTTTCAATGAAAGCTTCAAGAAAGCATTTTTATTTTTAAAAATTTCACTTTAAAACTCATGTGCTGAAAATAACTGAAGATACCTAGCCATAATCCTAACACATCTAGACATCTGATTGCCATTGTCACATGCATCATAAAAAATTTATGAATTTTGTTGGAGAATGTTTTTTCCAAAGATTAGCAAATTTACATTTATGGAATTTTAATCATTGGTTATTCATTAGTTCCTCAGTTGCAATAAGTATGTTTTTAAATAGCTATTTGAAAATCTGTAAATTATTTTAAAGTATTGCATTTTTACCTTATAATTTAATATCACTTTTCTTAAAGGGAATTTTTTTTGTTCATGACTATCCTTTTAGACATTTTTGTGATGGTTGCAGATGAAATAGTTGCTAAAAAATTATTGCTTAACCTGTGAAATAATGTACTTGTCGCAGAAATTTTTTCCATTTAATTAGGCAATCAAAATTAATATTGCTCTCCTAAGCCATAAAACGTTTTTTTTTTTTTTTTTTTTTTTACAAAATAAATGCAAATCAATTTTATTGATATATCCTGAAGAGGGTTTTCTTGATAATAACATACATTTTAGTGTTAATTTTGTAACCGTTTTCCTGGTTATTAACAATCTATTTATTTGAATTGCAGACTAAATTTTCATCATGAGATTTACACGAAGTGTCTTTGGCTACTTCAAAAGATACGTGGAAAATGAGATTGCTGATACAAAAGGGAAATCAGTTTATAAAAATATTTTAGGCTGGAAACGCATTGAGTTTGACAAAAGGCCATGGTTGTACACAGAAGACCGTCCATGGACAGATGCTGCCAAGAAAGCTAATTTAACATCAGAACTTAATAAAACAGGAAAGGTTTGGGTTGAACCTATTAAGGAATGGACAATTTACAAAGGAGACAGAGTGAGTTAACCTTTAAATTCTGAAATTTTTTTGTTTTTTAAATTTTCAACCTAATCAAAAGTAAATTTTAATATTTTGCCATATGGTAGACATTTAGTAATACATTATTAATCAAATATTGCATATTTAGTTGATTATTCACTAATGTGTACAGTTTAAGGTTATATTTGGTTTCTTGTCTTTTTTCAGTTTCATATCTCTCTTTAGAAAACTTTTCAATTTCTTTTTAAACTATAAATTACTTCAAATTAAAATTGATTGCTTTCAAAATGGTGTTTTTGTTTTTTGTTCCTGTTTTATAAGTATACTTTGATTTTAAAAAGAAATTATTTTTACAAAATTATATGGATGCTTGAACAATTTTATTTCATCTTCTGGTGAAATGATTGCAAATTCTGTTTTATATTGAAACAAGCATAAAAACCTGAAAGGAAGGTTTTTTCTGTTGACACTGCTCATACTGTATACTTCCTGAGATGATAAAAATATATGAAGCAAGTTCAATGTGATATTTAGTATTTACTATTTTATAAAGAAATAAATATGAAAAACTAATTTAAAAAAAAAAAAAACTTATAAAATTTACAAAATTATAAAAATATGCAAACCAACTGCAATTAATCATTTTAATAAATGCCTCAGAAAACATTTTTTAAGCATGAACTTTCTAGACATTATACATTTTTTTTCTCAGATTTATTTTATTTTATTTACACAATCATTTCACCTTAAACAAGGGGCAGTACTGCCACAGGTGTGCAGGGGGTTACATAAGAGGTGAGTGATGAGAAAGAGGAACAAGTTATAGTGGGTATCAGAGAATGGATAAAAGAAGGATGCAAAGAGAGCTGCATGAGAGTAGAGCGGAAAGAGTGAAGAACATGATGCAAGTGGTTGTCGGGAAATGATGCAAGTCAAGGAGATAAAAGATAGCAATTGACAATTGCATTTAAATTCTTGAAGATTGTAGCTATCAGGAAAGCAAGTATATGGAAGATAATTCCACAGGTAGGAAGTGTGGGGGAAAAGAAGCTGATAGAGTAGAAGTTGTGGTTACAATTGATCAGTTTCACTGTAAAAGAGTGGGACCTAGTAGCTTGACTAAATTCATGCAGAAGAGAAACCAGGGAGCTAAGCTCATCAGAGCAGAAGCCGTGAAAGTATTTGTAGAAGAGATGGAGGGAAGCCATATTATGTCGGGGAGAAAGTGACTGGAGTTGAGCTAACCGGTCGGGATCAATCACATTGCAGATTCTCTGTTTGATTTTGTCAAGAACCCTGAGATGAATAGCAGGGGCTCCTGACCAGATGTGACAACAGCAGTCAATGCACGGGTGGATAGTAGATTTATATATATGTGCAAGATGAATTCAGACGAGAAAAACTTCCTGGTCCTATACAGTGAACTGACCCTCCTAGCAGCAGATTTAGCTATGGATTCAATGTAGTCTTTCTACTTAGTCAGCTGATAGTTAGGCTGAGGAGGTGCAGTGTTTTGCTTTCAGGGAAATCCATGCTGATGGGGAGTAGGAAAGATTCTCTATAGTGATTAAAAGAAAGCAGCTTCATTTTTGAAAGAATTAAAAATTTACAAGCCATTTCTTACTCCCAGTCTACTACAGATTGGAGGTCCTTTTCAAGATCAGCAGTGAGGTTTGCTTTGTCAGCCTTGGCAAATTTCTTATCAAGGTGGGAGTAAATGGTGGTGTCAGTGTAGATATCTACTTGGAATCTGATTACATCAGGGAGATCATTGATGCAGATCAGAAAAGGTGTAGGACTTAGAATTGAGCCTTGAGGAACACCTGCGTTTGTATGATAGTATCTGGAGGCATGCCTCTTCAATACTATCTTCATTGTGTGATTTGAAAGGAACAATTAGATCAAACAAGCATCCAGTTATACCATAGCCATGTAGCTTGTGTGTAGAAGGCTAGCATGCCAGACTCTGTCAACTGCTTTGGCAATAACTAGGGCAACAGCTCAAACTTTGCCATTTTTATCAAGAGCCTAGTATATATACTCTGTGATGGTCATTAGCATATCAGCAGTAGATCTGGTGAAGTGGAAACCATACTGTTTATCAGAGAAGAGGTTGTGGGCTGTGAGATGTTAAACCACTTCAGCATTGATAATCTCTGTCAAACATTGGTAGGAGGCTGATAAGGCGATGATTAGAGGAGTTTGAGGGGTTTCAGAGTTCTTAAATACAGGAACCACTGATGAGTATATCCAGTAGGCAAAAAGCAAAGAGACAGTAGTTGTAGAATTTGGAGAGGAGAGTTCAGGGGCACATTTCTTCAGGACAATGATTGATATTATATTTTGGATTACTTTGCATTTTGATTTTCATGGTGAGAGTAAATGAAAAATGTTTGGAAAATGCATTTCTTCAAAATTTGTTATTACATGTCTATTATTATTTGAATTTTCTTGTTCAGGCATTTTTATAAATTTATGAATAAAAAAAAATTCTTTTCATATTTATTTCTTTATAAAATGGTAAATAGTATTTCATTATAATTCACTAACAGTTTTATAATAATGAAAATATAAAATTATTCTAGTAAATAAACAGTGTTTGATGTTTTTGTTAATTCTCAGACAAATTTATGAATCAACTTTTATATGTTTGTTTCATTAAAATTTTAATCAATATTTTTTAAAACCATAAACATTGCCAAGAGGGAGTCAAGGGAGTATACCGTTATAGTGGTATCAAAGGGGTAACTGTCTTTTTGACACACTTTGTTTTTATATTTTGGGGTTTTTAAGATTAAACATTGCCAAAATTTTCTTTAGACTAAATGACATACTGAAAACTTATGCTGTTCACTCAAGCAAACAATAATGTTAAACCATCTACTTTCATTTTGTTCTTTTTGTATTTTGTGTTTAAATTGCAAATCAATTAGTTTAATTTGCTTTTTCTACAAGTTATCTTTTTATAACTTTTAAGATGTTTTATAAATACTAATGTAATGGAGGGGTAAGTAGGATTGTACCTAAATGCAGATGTTAAGTAAAATATATATAAAGTGTATAGTAAACTAAGAGACAGGCAAGAAGTTGACTGTTGATCATGTGTCATACAACAGCTAAAAAATACAACATGTGTCATACAACAGCTAAAAAATCCTTTTTTGTACTTGTATTCAAGCCCCTTTTAAAATCTGTATTTGATGTATACACTGTTTTGTTTATTTTTTCCAAATGATTTCATTTATCGAGTTGTACAATTAACTTAAAATGAAAATTGTTCATTTAAAGATAGACAATAAGAGATTAAAATTAATTCTTTACAAGTGTTATTCTTTTATTTATTTATTTTTTTTATATAATTACTTGAAGGTGTGACTGGTATACTGGTTAACAATATGGCAAATAAAATCAGCAAACCAAGTATAAATCTGAATAGGACACTTTGAATTCATTTTGTACTCATACCCTTGTCAGGTGTATCAATTGATTGATCTTTCTCTATAGGTAAAAAGTTCTGCTGAATTCTTTTGTAAAGGCAATCAATATAGAATGATACTTCTTATTGCTGGTACCGTATATCGCATGTCTTTAAGAAGAGATAGGTACTGTAAAGTAATAATGTTACAAATAAACTCTAAAATGATGCATATGTGTGGTTTTCATATTTGTTGTAATTTAATGGTGTGACACCCTCATATCATTCACCAAATAAAAGGAAAACATTCACCAATTTAATAGCATTAATATTAAATATCAAGTCTAATAGAGGGTTTTAGACATAAATAAAAATTGTTCAATATTTTTTTTTCTTTTATTACAATTCTAACTCTTTATAGAATTAAAAAAAATATTGATATATTTTACCGTCTACCATATTACATGGACACATTTTTACTATTTGATGTATATTTTATATACATTTTGTTACATCATATTATATTTGCTACATGTCTATTAATTACCAATAATTGATTATAGTAATATATGTACAAACTATGCATGTAGAAGGACCAGTTTAGTTCACCAAATCAGTCACTGACTTTTACAGGAAAACTGTCAGTGGATTTTTATATGTCATTAAATTCACCACTTTTCCTACATGAATATGCAGAGGTATACAGGTGTTTGGGTATGAGACGCACAGTTTGTATTACAAAAATTTTCTTTGCCTTAACAAACTGCTTCATTCAACAGTTTTTGTTGCAGTAATCATTACAGTGAATTAGAAAAATTGACAGTAAACAATGAATTAGAAATATTGCTGTTGTATTCACAAGTGATTGAATAAACCTGAGCCAGTATGATGCATGTTGGCCAAAAACTATCTTAAGTCGGGGGAAGAGTTTCCTTAGTGGTCTGCATTTGCTGGGAAAGGTATCAAGCGAGTTCTGGTCTTTAGTTTGTTTCCTGTATGGGAAAACTTAAATTTCCACTTGACAACTGTTTAATATTAAGAGACCAATCTCGAATTCAAGGAATATATGATACTGGATTATTGATACCTATTTGAAGACACGTTGTTTACTTTTTATTGCCTGCATTGTTTTCCATTCACTGTTCTGTTATTATAGTCCCAGGAAAGTTTCTCATTATTTTCTTTGGTTTGAAGTTGATGTGGAACAATGCATCGTGATTGAGTTTAAGTTTGGACAAAGACTTCAGCTGAAGTTAAGAAAGAATGAAGTTTGGGATATGATACACAATATCCAAGAGATGAAATGTGTTCAATTAATTTTCTACTTCCAAATTCATGGTGTAGGTAAACGACTAAACTCAACTACCCAAAATATATTACAATAGTTCTTTTGGCTTCTTCAGAAGTGGGCTTCAAAGAAAGTGCCTGTGTGAAGTTTTCTACTATTCATAAAACTATTGTCTTGGATAGGGTAAAGTTTGCAAGGATTAATCAAAGAGTTGCTATTAATCACTGACAAATGCTCTTGGCCAGGCATTTATTTCCTTTTCATTCTGAGTCGCATGTTCCAAATGATGCGTTGCTATCTATCTCAATTTCTTGATACTGAGAAATGATTTTTAAAAAGAAAATATTTATTTAAATTAATCATCTTGTAACAATTATGTACCATTAATTCATAGTTCTGTCACCAGTGTATTATGTAGAACTACCATTAATTTGTGGGGAGTACTGGTAAAATGTTTTGTACATTAAATTTAGTTCATGTCACATTGACAGATGGAGGAAAGAAATAATTTGTTAGATTCATCTACACTAATCAGACTAAAACTTTGGTTGTGACAAATTTTTGTGTTGGACAGTCCCAATTGTTAGAATGTCAAATACTTAAGAAAATTTCTAATGAGTACAAAGTAATTTTGAGACATTTATTTGTTGAATCATGTTTGAAATAAAGTAGACTGACACTTTTCAATACATTTTAAAGAAATTTTTCACGATGGAAATGTCTTCACTCAAAAAAATCACTGTAAAGCTGTTTTTGATTTTTCTCTTTTCAGAAGCATGTTGGGTACAATACTACACATTTTCTCCATATATACCATATTAAAATTGAATCTAGTCTCTTTCCAGTGATATGCATATTGTGAGGAATTTAATAGCACATCATTAAATTGTAGCTAATATAATGACCATAATCTTAGCAAACAAAAACAAATGTGGTTAATCCTCTAGGGCCATTCGTATCATATTTGATACAGTATGAAAACAAGCCTTGAAAGAAATATTTTCCTGAAAAATTTTTTAAGAGAAATATTTTATAAATTTCAAATGAAAGCAGTACTGATTGCTCAGTCAATGAATACCAAATGTTTCCTTATAGAGAAATGCCAAATGTTTCCTTATAGGGAAATACTGTATCAAATATGATACGAATGGCCCTAGAGGGTTAAAAGTGTGAATCACTTTGAGGGGCTGTAAAATGTTTTGCCAGCATTTTCTAAGGTGACTTTAACCAGTTCTGGACTCCTGTATAGTCCCTCTTTCTGAAAATATTGGTGACCTTATGTGCAAATATGGCTTTTGCTTGCAGCACTGTAATTTCAATCATGAGAAATATCAGAAATTACACTTCATAGCACTCATATGCTCTAAAAGATCATGAAAAATGAATGAATAAATATTTGCTAATTTGAGTTAGTTTTTCATACTATTTTTAAATGGTTCTAATTTCGATAAACTAAGTGCAGGTATTTTAATTAATAATGTGACACAAAACCTCATATGGCTAATTAAAAGCTGATATAATTATAATCCTTTTTACTATAATAAAGACCATTGTGTTGTATGTATGTAAGTGTATGTGTGTGTGTGTATATATATATATATATATATATATATATATATATATATATCTTCAAATAAAACTCCAAAAATGTCATATGGCCATTCCAGCAAGGAATAATCTTGCTTCCTCAGCGAAAAAATTCTTTATTATGCAAATACAGGACAAAATTCATATACCGGAAATTTATTCAAAAAGAAATTCATACACCGGAAGTTTACATGAAAGAAGAAAAAACTAAGATAGAATAATGGGAGGGGTGTTAAAAGAGAGTAGATTATGTTAGAAGGTTTCTTTTAGACATTGATACAGAGGTAGGGAAGAAGGGGGAAAGAAAAGAGACGGTGAAAGGGATTCAAGACAAATCATTGAAAAGGACTTTTACATCTGTTAGGAAATCAAAAATTAAGTGTGTTACAGGAAAGTAAGTGAGGGAAAGGGAAAGCAGAAATTTTGATTGTTTAATACAGACGTAATCTAAAAGTCTTCTTCTAATATCAAGTCTTGAATCTCTTTCTCTGCCCCTTTGTATATATGCTGAACAACAAATTTAAAAATTTTTTTCTTTCTTAAATCTCCCTCCCTTTTTTTATGTAAACTTTCTGTGTATGGACATGTTTTTGGACTCCTTCTGATATGTAAATTTTTGTACCATATTTGAAATAAGAAAACTTTTGTTCTTGATCGTTGCTAAAGAAGCAAGATTTTTCTCGCTGAAATAGCTATGCAACGTATGTAAAATTCAGAATTTTATTTTATATATATATATATATATATTAAACACAGGGAACTTGTAGTAATAAACAACTGAAGATATACCAAAATAATAAAAAGTGCTCAGTACCACACAAGAAGGTAAAGCTACATATAATTAACATTTTGGTCTCCATTGAATTGTATGATTCCAACAGCTCTGTGTTTTTAACTTGTTGGGGTTATAAATATTCCAGTGTAGTTTAGCTTGGTATTCTGGTGGCCTGGGTTAGGTTTTATACTTAGGTGCATGAAACTCGGGTTGCAGTCGGTTTCAGAAATGACCAAATGTTTATATATAATTTCTCTCCTGTCATGCTCATGGAAAGGGAGACAATGCTGAGCCAGTGTTGGCTCAGTCTATTAGAGAGACAATGGTGAGGCAGTGTCAGCTCGGTTTATTCTCTTTACTACCCATTATGAAAGCTCTTGCCACATGTTTGCTCTTTAACATTGCTTTATTTTATTTATTTTTTCTTTTTGCAATAATTATGTCATCAAGTAGTGAATAATATATATCCTCTTTATTATAATAAAGACTTGTATATGTGTGTCTGTCTATTTCCCTCCTGTCGCGCTCAGGATTTTTTTTTTTGTCTTAATGGAAAATAATCAATAGCAGGTACATCAATATATATGTTGATGTCATTTTTGACAACACAGGCCCACTTGTTTATAATAAAAATTTAATTGCTTATTGGTATTTTGTTGAATTTTAAAAAGCCATCATTTTTATTTATTTCTAATGAGTAGAATATTGCATTAAAGTTAAGTATGAGAAACTTCGTTCCAGTTGTATTTTAGCAAACCCTTCAATTATGTATTTCTTGTGGCTTTTTAAATGAATACCTATATATTGCTAGCTTGATCACATTCTGTTAGATTCTTTTAATTTTGCAACAACAGAATTTAAAATTCTTTTAATAAAGTTTACTTCTTTTATTGATATATTTTTCTACCATAGGTTTTTTGTACACTTACTCAGTGTGAAAAGTTTCAATACAGAAAGAGTGCATATTTTTCATATTATGAAACTTGACCTAATGATTTATTACCTTCTAAAATACATTTAATTAAAATAGCTTATTTTTCTCCTAATAAAGGATAAAAGCAAAATCTCTGACAGATAATACTGAATCTAAATATATTTTACATTGGTAAAACTGTCATAACCTAATTTCTCTTCAAAGATTAAAAATTTTACTTCAGGAACACTTTTTTACAGTATTATAATCTAGTAATTAGATATAATCCCATCATTTATGACAGAAAAATGTTTCTATTAATAAGATAAATTTTTCTACTGTGATTTTTGTTAGTCCACAAGTTTTAAAAATGCCATTTTATATATATATTTTTTAATGTCTACTAATAATTTTTAAGTTTTGCTGTTTAGATTTTTATTGAATATTTTCTTAATTGTATTTTGCATTTACTTCCCTCTTTATAAATTAGAAATTTTAGCAAATCGGTGTTTAAATCATATTCTGAAAATTTATAAGTGTTTTCTAAGCTGTGTTCAGGCAAACTCTTTTGTATTGTTACAATTTATCAGCTGATCAACTGTAAGCAATTCAAGTATATAATTTGATTTGTAAGAAAATAATGAATTTTTTACAAAAAGATTTTTCACGCAAACTACAGAAATTTACCATTATTTTTTTTTTTTAGTTCGAATTTTATTGAATTTTTTCCTTTAAGCATTTCAATGTCTGTACTTTATAAAATGATATTTGATTAATTCATACACTCTTATGTATGCATTTTTAAATTTCTTTTGTGTATGCATTTTTCTCTTATGTATGTATGTATGTATATGTGTGTGTCATCCACATACAAGCCTGTTTCGCTGTATCACAGCTCATCTGTGGCTAGACATTTACTTACTTCTGTATTTTATATATATATATATATATATATATATATAATACAGCCAACAAGTATGATTTAATCAATCTTTTGAGTTTTTTCCACCAGTCTAAAAAAAATTTTTTTTTTTTTTTACAGGAGTTAATATGAAAACTGCTGATAGTTTTATTGTTCCAAACACTTTCAGCCATGTTTTAGCCATTCTCAAGGGTGTTGTGTTAGGTATATCTATTCTGTGTATTGTTCTACATAGTAATTTATACTGTGTGAAGTTTTTGTGGAAGTGTGAGCATTTGGAGCAGTCAAGTGCCATGCACAGCTGGGTTGATGTAAGGGTCATTTTTTTTTTTTAGAAACCACTTAGCATGGCATCTCTGCTACTGAACAGTGTCATATTGATAGTAAGGGAACAGCACTTAATCAATAGGGCTTCTCTAATAAGACGTTGACAGTAATGCAATTTAGCTCTTTGAGTTAACAAGAGACATGTAAAGCATCTACTTAATGAGGTGGTAGTAAGTCAGATATAGGTAATTGATTTATGACACAAAATATTTTCAATGTCCTGTACAAGATCATGTTTCTTGTTACATTAAGAAATGTCAGATATTCAAGCAAGCTTGAATACACAAACCAAACAAATACAGCAGTATAAGAAATATCATCTAGTTCAATCTACCCTGCAAATAACAATAAAAACAAAAAAATAGGAAAAATATTCTTCAATTGAAAAACATTTCTCTAAATATAAGAAACTATCAGAAAAAAAAAATTAGTTAAAATCAGTTACAGCTATATAAAGAACATGGAGAAAATTATAACCAAACACAATAAAATACTCAATAAAGCCAATAACAACACCACCAATCAGCAACTGCCGAAACAGACAATATATAAAATCGTAAAAAGCACCCTTCAACACAGACAAAAAATTTATATAGAATCCACAGAAACAACCTTCAAAGAAAGATTAACAATCACAAAACATCATTCAAATCAGATAAAAAAAACACATTATCAAAATACATATGGAACCAAAAAGAAAAATGGGAAATAAAAATTTAATAAAAAACCTACACAATAGCAATAGTAAAAACTGTAAACTGTGTTTCGAGGAAAAATTCGCAATAATTACTTTTTTTTTTTTTTTTTTTTTTTTACAAAATAGTAAACTATTAAACAAGAAAAATGAGATAATGGGAAAATGTAGTTATCCAAATAAATATTTACTTTGCTACTTAAATACTATTAAAAACAAATAAGCACAACTCCAAAACTATCGCATAAAAATACACATGTATAAACACTCAATCATGACCAAAAAAAAAAAAAAAAAAACACCATCAAACCGGTAAAAATCACACACCAAGCCCACAAAAGAATACATATATAAAAAACAACCAACATGCATACAAACACTAAATCCTGACCCTAAAAATATTTTTAAGCAGACATATATACTGATATGTCAAAAAGAGGTCAATTGAATATAAAGCAATTAAGCAGATATATACTTAAGCATGCTTAAAAAAGGTCAAGACAACAAATGGCAATTAACCACCAACAAATCCTACACCACTTAAGAACCAACATTCATCTAGCATATAAATCACTCTTACACAAAGATGTCAAATTACAACAAACTTCATATACATATGAAAAATTTGGGATACAGCAGCAGAAAAGCAAATAACCCTGAAAAGTGGAGATATTACAATAATGCTGTCATGGAACTTCGAATTTGGGCTGACTGAAATAACACTGCTCAGCTAAGTGACACTTTTTCACATTAATTCTATTAGCATTTTATCTTTATCATGATATTGAGCACTTTGACAAAAGATCTGTTTGCCTAAAATGTTTTTCTACTTGTAAACTACTGGGACAAAAAATTCCCAACAATCCCCCCCCCCCCCATTGATCACTGTTGACGAATGTAAAACAGTAGCTACTCACGCATCTACGCACCTTTCATTCAGTAATGAATTTGAACACTCAGCTACTGGCGTGTGTTTACATTCTATATAACATGCTAAAGTCTGCCTTCCTTTACTGAGCGCTCATAGCTCAGAGGTAGAATCGCCAATTAATGTCAATTCAGTCAGGTTTGAATCCTGGCTAGAAGCAATCGGATGTCTAATTGTACTGATAAGCTGTGATACAGCGAAACAGATCTATCTGTGGAGATATATATATATATATATATATATATATATATAACATCTGCAGACAGGCCTGTTTCGCTGTATCACAGCTCTTTAGTGTAGCTAGATTAACCGTTTACCTCAAGCCGGGACTGAAACTCTACTGATTTGTCAGTCGGCAATTCACTCACTAGGCCATTGGCGCATGTTAGAGAAAGGTAGATTTCATACCGTGTAATGTTTTTTACGAAATGTCAATATGACAGCAGTTGAGTGTTCTAGCTTGTTTCGCTCCAAATGAGTGCTGTACGTGGTAACCAGAGAACATAGCATAAAGCCCTAAATAACTGCTGTTTATGAAATTCCCCTCCTCTCTCTCATATATATATATATATATATATATATATATATATATATATACTGTTAAATATAAGAGACAATGAATGTCTATTATGTTTAATCATGAGTCGTTCTAAACGTCGTATTTTGTCTTTATTTTCAACTGAAATTAAAGACAAAATACGACTTTTAGAACGGCTCATGATTATACATAATAGACATTCATTGTCTCTTATATTTAACAGTATATTGTTTAGAAAATTATTTGCTGCCTTGATACACTAAATATATATATGGTCTCACGAGCATAAACAAATATATATTTGAACAGGGACTTGATGTCGCAGATCATAAATACTAATTTAAATAGGTACAAAGGATTTTTTTTTATTTAATCTTTGGCAATTCCTTCAGGCCAACTCATTTTCAGAAGGAATCGTTGGCATACTTTTGGTGAGAGCAAAATGATAACTGATCACAGGAAATAATAAATGAGAAGAGCAAATGTTGAAACACAAAACAACTCATTAGTAAAAAGAATTTATGAATAAGAAAATACTAAAGGCTTCAATAGAGCATAAAAAGGAAAAATTCCTACTCATTGCATTCCAAATACACAGAGAAAGAATGAAATTCTTTCTATCTACACAGACCAGGTCTGTGTAAACTTGATGTGTATAGCTTCAAACGCATTCAGATGGCTTGTAGAACTGGCTCTAAGCAGCTATTTTCATATGCTTTGGCACAGTCGTCCTCAAAGGGAACTGAACTATTTTGGAAGTGCGAAAGACCCTCTTAGATAAAAAAGGGAAACCCTGATCTGGTGCTGAAAACACACAATCTGATTGTAGTGAAACCTGAAATAATACAAGCAGACACATTGTCAATAAGCATTTGACTTTTCCTACATAGCCATGGCAATTTCAAATAAATTGGACAAAGACTTGGTCAAAATATAGCTGGTTTGTTAAAGTGACTGATTTTATGCTTAACTGCACACACTATGACATTGGTGGGATACCCATCGTCACTCAAAATATGATGAATGTTTTCAAGTTCTTGTTAAAGTGTACAAGAGCAAATCATCAATGCATAATGGATAAGGGTAGAAATAAGGTTGATTTTACAGCACTTAAGAAAAAATGAATTCGAATTAGTGTACAAACTGAATATAGATTTGTGATAAACAAATGTAATGAACAACCTGTCTCTGTTCAACAAGAAAGGCAAAGTCCAATTGTTACTTTCAACATGGATTGCAAGAATTGAAGGCTACTGAGTTGGGTATGAAAAGCCATAGCGTCATCTATAGGCTCAAAGATGGATGTATTGTCGACATAACTCAAATATACTTAGGCATTACAGCACTTTTCAAACAAAAGGCTCTTATAGGAACCAATAAAGATGTTGGCTAATACTGGTCCCAAGAAACTACCCATCAAAATTCCATCGACTTGGACGTATATAATCTTACCAAAACTAAACTCAACCCTCTCTGTTGCTATGTGCATAAACTCTTAGAGTAATGTTTTTGGAATTGGAACAGGACTTGGGTGACGTCTATAGAGAGAGCTTTAGTGAAAATATTTAAAGTATTTTGCAGTGGAACATTGGTATGCAAACTAACAATGTCAAAAGACACTGAGTTAGTTCTCAGAACATATTTCAGTTTCTGATGAAATCAAAAAACCTAAAAATCAGTTATGCAATGCATGGAAAATAGATCAGAGAGAGTTTTAAGTATTTCAGCCAACCATTTAGCCAATTGATTGAAGGTCATTTTTGAGATCAGCTACCAACTGAAATCTATTAGATTTATCATAAAATAGGAATAAATAACCGTATCATCAATGTAGATACTGAGTTAAAAACTGATAACTTCAATGTCTTTGATAGAAATTAGGAACAACATAGGTTGAAGGATAGAACATGTGTATTAATGTAAAAAAGATCTAAAAGAATGGCCTATCAAAACAACTTTGTGATTTGATAAAAAAAGATTGAAGCAAATTAAAAACTTGTCCAGAAATAACAATCTTTTAAATCCTGAGGAAGATCAACATGCCAAACCCTGCTGAATGTCTTTTGAAATGTCCAAAGCAATAGTCCAGGTTTTACCATTCTTATCTAACTTGATACTCATTCACATCAGCTGTTGACTTAAAAATGCAAAAGCCATTGTTTGTCTGAAAGACCTTGTGAGGTGAAATGCCTAACCAATTCAATATTGCTTAGTCTTTAGGACTTTGCCAAAAAGAAGTAGGCTGATAAAAATTTAATCATGGAAAATTTATGATAATGTTAATATTCTCTTGTCTAAATTATTTATTCATTGAGGAAAGCAATATAGGACAGAAATTAAGTAAATGTATTTGATGTTTTAAAAATTATGCCATTGCAACTAAGTTAAACAAAGTTTCAGTATGCAATTTTTCTCTATTAAAGGAGTGAGTGACACTTGGTAAGAAAAATGACAAGAACTTTGGGATGGTTAAGCAAATTTTTTCTGACTTTTTGTCAGATACAGGGGTGTATGAATCATACAAAGCAGAAAGGAACAACTGAAGCCTTTATAACATCACTTTATTAGCTTGCAAGATCATGCAGTTTTGTTAGAAACAAAGTTTTAGTAGGTGTGTTAGAAGAAAGTTTCCAAGAAAAATATCTTGAAGATTAAGCAAAAAAAAAGTCTCTGAATAGATGTTTAGATATTGGCAGAGTATATGAAATATCCAGAGATTAATCTCAGTCTATCAATATAGGACAAGAGGTATGAGGATAGCAAATTAAGATTACATTATAGAAAATAATAATTTGTCATTACTTGAGGCAAAGGTCTGGAAAACTCAATATGCGTAAGTTAATTGTTCTACTGTCATAACCGTTCAAAAAAGGTCATTATGCAGTGATGTGAAAGACTAAAATGAAAACAAAAAAGTCAGACATTATAAATGAATAGGAAGAATTTTTGGGGTTTCATAATAGCTAAAGATCAACAAATTGTACTGAGGCTGTTCATGAAAAAGATATGTGGCATGTAAAAATCAAGACCATAGGCAAACCTGTCATATACAGTGAGTACTGGTGCAGATGTGACAGCTGTACTTTAGATTTTTTGTGAAAAGAAGTAAAAATTCTTTGGTCCTGGGCAGAATCAATCTCCTGTTAAGTGAGAATGCAACACTCTCTAAAAGAATTTTGCAGAGCTCTATTTATGGTGTTGCTAAATTAAAAGAACTCTTGTTGGGAAAACCTATGATTAAAGCTCTACATTTGTTGGAGAAAGTAAATAAGTTATGTCATTAATGAGATGTTCAAGAAACATTTCCAGAATTTATATGACAGTCCCAGGAAATTAAAAATTCATATATGGTAACATTAACAAAAAGCACAACCTTTCTTGATCATTTTTCCTTGTTATCTGACACTTTCATCCAAGAAGAAAGACAGAGAAGAAGGAAAAGCAAAATTTAATTAGGCCAGTCACAGAGCAAACAGATTGGTGCATTTCTGTCACTGCTATTTCAAAGTTAAGTGATAAAATCAGAATTATTCTGGATTTTATGAAGCTCAATGAAAATGTACAAGGAAAAGTTTTTCACTTCCATCAACTTATCAGCACCTGACAGAATTTTATGAAGCTACTGTATTCAGTAAACTAAGTCAGCCTTTTCAGGTACCCTTAGACAAGGAATCTCAAAAAGTAACAATCTTCAAAACTATTTTCCTTTCATAACACATCACTCAATAAATCTCAGGCCTGACATATAGATGGTGCCACTAATAAAAAAATCCCGGTGATTTTTATGACATACTCACCTTCAAATGGCCTGTGATAAAATTTGGACCTAATCATTTAGTTTACAAGTTACAGTTATTTAAGTGAAGTTACTGTTGCAAATTTTCAAAACAATAGAAGAATCTGAATTTTGTGTGTTGATAAAGCACTGCTTTCTCATGGGAAAAAATACTGTTCAAGCAAAGCAATAGCTTAAGTATTATTCAAACTCTGCTCCATTGGAAACAATGGTTAAGAGGTGGTATTCTGACTGTAAACGCAGTTGTACAGAAACAAATGATACTGCACACTCAGGTCACCCAAAATTGGCAGTTGTTCCAGAAAACACCAAAAAAAATCCACAATCACGTTCTAGCCAATCATAAATTGGAGTTGCGTAAAATAGTAGAGAAGATGAACTTATCATAAGGCAGTGTATTCACCATTTTGCATGAACATTTGTCAATGAGAAAGCTGTGTTCAAAGTGAGTGCTGCGTTTGCTCACAGTCAATCAAAAACAACAACCTGTCGATGATTCAGAGCGTTGTTTGCAATTGTTTCAATGCAACAAGGAGTTTTTGTGTAAATATGTGACAATGGATGAAACATGGATTCATCACTTCACTCAGGTGTCAAATCAGCAGTTAGTTGAGTGGACAGCAGCAAGTGAAAATTGTCCAGAGAGACCAGACTCAAACATCAGCAGGCAAGGTTTTAGTTTCCGTATTTTGGGATCTACAACTGACAGGACAAAAAACCTGCTCTTCAACAGGATGTATAAAATCCAAGGATGGAAAAATCATTTTGGAGAAAGAGGAAATACTCCAACGATGGGAAGAATATATAAAAGATCTTTTCCATGACAAGAGAGAGCAACCGATAATACACAAAGATGAGGATGAACCAAAAATATTTAAATCTGAAGTGGAATCTGCAATAGCCAAACTGAATAGAAACAAAGCAGCGGGACCAGATGGCATAGTCATAGAGCTGCTGATAGCCTTGGAAGAATTTGGTATAGAGAAAAATACAGAAATAATAAATGAAATTTATAATAATGGTGTAATACCAAATGACCTCAGCAAGTCGATCTTCATAGCACTGCCTAAGAAGCCAGGAGCAAATGAGTGTGAACTCCATAGAATCATCAGTTTAATGAGCCATATAACAAAAATGATCGTCCAAATCTTGATAAATAGAGCGAGAAGCACAATCAGGCCAGAGATAGGACAAGAACAGTGAGGTTTTGTCAAAGACACTGGAACAAGGAACGCCATATTTATGATCAGGATGCTTTCTGAAAGGGCATTACAAATGAAGGACTCATACCTGTACTTTATTGACTATGCAAAGGCGTTTGACAAATTGTGCCACAAAAAAATTGATGGAGATGCTCAGCGGCCTTGACATATTTGAGAAAGACTTAAGAGTAATCAAGAATCTTTACTGGCAGCAAACCACTTGTATATGGACAGGTAACGAATTTAGCAGATATACAAAGATAAAAAGGGGCGTAAGACAAGGATATATCTTTTCACAGGATCTGTTCAACTTGTACAGCAAGAATATTTTGAGGACCCTAAAAGTTATGCCTGGATTTGTCATTGGAGGCCACAATTTAAATAACCTAAGGTGCGCAGATGATACAGTGCTGATAGCAGATACAGAAAGGAAACTACAAGCCCTCCTACAGAAGGTAGCTGAAGAGAGTGATAAGAAAGGGCTACAAATAAACTGCAAGAAAACCGAATGCATGGTCATCAGTAAAAAAAGAGCAGCCCAATATGCCAAATACAGGTTGGGGATACTAGAATCAAGCAGGTACAAAAATTTAAATACCTGGGAAGTGTTATAACAGAAGATGGAAAGTGCAACACAGATCCAAAGGCGAATTGGCATGGCAAAGGAAGCATTCCAGAAGTTGAGTAAAGTATTAAGAAACAGGACAATTTTGCTAGAAACAAAGAAAAGAGTACTGGATTGCTGTGTTGTCAGTTCTTCAATATGGCAGTGAATGCTGGACAATATCATCAAAGATGAAGGAAGAACTTGAAGCAACTAAAATGTGGTTCTACAGAAGGATGGTGCGAATATCATGGATCAAGCTTGTGAGCAATGATGAGGTTTTGGAAATGAAAAGGAAATTAATACTGAGCATCAGGAAGAGACAGCTGAAGCGGGATTTGAGCGATGTGTTAACTAGTTCAAGACCTGAAGAGTAATGATCCATATGCTGAAGGAGTACTAGGAATCATCTGTGATGGTGATCATATATTAATCAATGGGAAAGACAGGAACATGGTGACAGACTTCAGTATTTCAAATAATGAAAGAAGCTGGAATGACATTAATGGAAAAATGTGACTTTGTTGCTGATGACTCCAAGGAGGGAATCCAAATAGATCCAGAGAAAGTGATGGTAATAACCAAGGCCCCAAAAATGTATTTAAATTGTGCATGTTACAGGGCATGGGCATGGTTAACTACATTGAAACATTTTCTCCTAATCTGGCAGATCTCTCAGCCTTTTATTTATATATATATATATATATATAAAAGAGGCCTGTTGGATTTAGGATGATCCATAAGAAAGATTCTTTTAAGATTTTCAGAAAGTAACTGTGCTGCTTCAGAGACTGAAAGCTAGTCTTCTATGTATCAAATTCATTCATCAACATTGAGCAAAAATATTATCAAATGGTAGCACTGGTATTTTTATATGTGAAATGTTTGCTGATTTTGTTGGCTTGTCCAGTTTTATAATTGAAACTGATCACAAACCTGTTCTTGCTTTAATATTAAGAAAGTATATAGATGGGTTAACTGCATCCAATGATTCAGGATGAGTATGATATACTTGTCACATTTAGCAATAGGAAAACAATATATAAATTTTTTATTTATCATGCAACAATGAAATTCACTTTTCTTGCCAGATGAAACATCTACGTATCACTTGTATTCTCTGCAAAAAGTAAAAAAAAATGTAAGCCGTATTTCTAGTCTGTTGATAAGGAAATTGACATGGTATGCAAATTTTGATATAATTGTGAGCATCTTGGGTAGCTATACAAACTTTCAGATTTGAGTGGCATGGAGAGATTCCAACTGCTTGTGCAGTTATATAGGTATTGAATGTTGGTGTATTAGTTTCTTATGTACAATAAGATTAATATAATCAATGATTTGTTGTAGCAATAATTTTATGGTTAGACAAAATGATTGCATAGAATTTTACTGGAAATGTTTTTATTTCATATAAATCTTACCTCATAAAAATTTAATTGTAATTTTTTTATTTTTTGGCAGTTGATTTTTGTTTGTTTTTTTTTGGTTTTATATATTTCAAAGTCTATTGAATTAAAACTCTCTCTAGTGTCAATACAGCAAATGTTTGTGTGTCTAAATCACTAAGAAAAATAAGTGGCAATCCAAACACCTACCAACAGAAAATGATTAGCATCAAACATAATCTCCAGAAAAACAACTACCCTAGCTTATGCAGGCAGAAACAGGTGTTGAGGATAAGTGATGAAATGAATGAATGAATGAATGAAATAATTTTTATTTAGGGAATCCTGGTTTTTAAAAAAATTTTATATATTACCCTCACTTATTTGATTTTATGAAAATTTATCAGAAGAGAAATTAAAATTCCACCCTCTTTATATTTGTTAGTTAAAAGCAGAGCTCCTTGGAGAATTTAAATCATCGATTTGTTTTGTCAAACAAACGCCATTTACTAAAAATTTGCTTGGAATCATAAAATAAAAAATGCAATAAGAGTATGACATTAATTAATTGGAAATGCTTTTAATTTCTTTTATAACTAACGTATATTAAGGATACTACTGTCTTAAGAAAAAATAAACTTTTGATGAATAATGAATTTTTACAAGAAAGGTTTTCATTTTTTAAAATTTTAATTAGAATAATTTATTTTTTGAATCTCTTAAAATTCTGTATTAATTCCACCCTTTAAGATATTATTAAATAAAAACTATATTTACTAATTATCAATGGGAAAGCTTAATAAAAATTGTCAAATACCAATATTTTAAAATTTTGTTTATAAACATGTCCATCTTTATAAGTATGGACAAATGTACAGACACATGTACACAGCATTATCATAAAATAACAGTGACTTCTATAAGTCAAAATTTCTAAAATTCAATAAAATATTAGAGCATAGAGAAAATTTTCCTAATTTTTTTAAATTACTGAGTACTTGAAAGTTATTTGCAAAAAAATGCTCACATCATATTCATCAATTATGCTTTACAGATAAAGTCCCCATAAAAAAAAAACATTAGATTTGTCATCATGCTGTCAGTACGTCAATGCCTTAAATAAACAGCTACTATCATATTAAAAAATGCATTTCTGCAAAATTTTAAACTTAAAGTCAATATTTAAAAGGTTTAGCTCAAAATTCCAATCACCCAAAGAATGTTAGTGCATATGATAGCTGAAATGTCCTGAATATGGCAACAGATGAGGACCACAGTCCAAACAATGTAAATAATCACTATACCTCATTTCAGAAATATAGACAAATTTACATTGCAAATAAATGGAGGCTAAAAACTGATACTAAAATCAAATTTTTTAGTGAAAAAAACTCTTTCCTGTCAGTTTAAATTAGTTTTGAAATAGAGTATTTTGCTTATTGGGAATATTAAATTTAATCTATTAGCATTAGCTTAAAATTAAACTTAAAAGCTACGAGAAAGATTTTTAATTTAAAAAAAATTAATTTGAAACTTTGGGTATCATAACTTAGTGGTGGTACCAAGTTTATGGCTTTAATTTTTTGGTTCAAGATTGTCCCAGTGGACAATAGCCAAGTGGAGTAAAGTTTTGGATTGTGAATTTGGTGACTAATTGAGAGCTCAATATCTGAGTACAATATATCAGTGAAAACCTAGCTAACTATAACCAGTCTATATTAAATAAGACATCTCTAGATATTAACAGTAAAATGAGAACAAACTGTAGTTTAAATAAATGGATCAGTTTGAAATTTCCTGAAACTTACTCAGATCAAAAGACATCTGAGGAAGGCTGGGGATATGGCAGTTGAAACGTGATAATAGCAACAAAGATGAGAACATGAATCTGAATGCAAACAATGAAAACTCATCCCAGAAATTCAGACAGAAGCTAAGTAAATAACTTGATGCCAAATTGGTTAAGAATCTCACTTCATATGGCCTTCTTTTGGATAAACAGTATGACTTTTACTTCTCTACAGCTGATATGTTAATGGCTATTACTAAATTTGTCTATCAGGCTTTAGATAAGAATAGCAAGGCTCAAGCTGTGGCTACAGATATCTCAAAGGCATTTGGTAGAATTTGACATGCTGGTCTTCTCCATAGGCTCAAGGACCCTGAGGTTTCAAAATGAATATTTGGCTTAATCCTATTGTCCATATTAAATCATGTAATGAAGGCCATTTTGAATGGCCGTGCTTCATGATCATTTTACATTAATGTGGTATTCTTCCAGGGCTCTATCCTTGGACTTACATTGTTTCTTATCTTCATCAACAATATTTCCCATGCCATCAGTTCACCATTAGGTATTTATACTGATAACATAACTATTTACTCTTATCTTAGTAGCATGTCTGACAAAGTAAGACTGGCAGCTTCTCTTGAAAATGACCCCTCAATCAGTGGTTTATGGAAGCAAGGAATGACTTGTAAATTTTAAGTCCTCCAGGAGAGCAACTCTTTGCACCTTCTTTGGTTTGTTTTCCACTGACATGAAGTGGAGTGATTACATTGAATCAATTGCTCTGTCTATTGCTAAAAAAGTTAGTTTACTGTGTCCTGTCAGACAATTTTTCTCATTGGAATCCATCTTGTGCATTAATAAATGCCATTCATCCATGCATTGAATATTGCTGGCATATCTGGCCTGGCACTCCTACTTTATATTTTGAGTTTCTTGTCAAAATCCAAAGAAGGATTTGTAATGACTTGTCAGTTTCCCTCTGCTGTGACATGGCTTTCTCCTGTCTTTTCTATAAATGGTAATTGTTCTGATGAGCATTCCTCCTTGGTGTCCCAACTGCATGAATTTAAGCAGTAGATTGGCAACTGGCTTTCACCATTTTACTGTTGAACTAACTAGATGTAACTGTATATTCTATTTAATAGTTTCTCTTGCACTTTTTGACTGTGGAACTCTTCCAGTTTCTTGCTTTGCTGCCACCTACAATCTTCCAAAAGTTAAATACATCACTATTCTTTTGTTTCTCCTCACTAAAGTTTTGTCATTCTCTTTTACATCCAGTAACCCTCCTGATTCTTAGTGACATTATCACTTTGATTGGGGTGAAAATAATAAAAAAAAAAATTGTCAAGTCTTCTAAGGTAAACCAAATTTTTATTTAGATTTTGACTTATTCACTCAGCTAGTTTGCTTTATTACTCACATTTTAGTAATAATCATTCTCTAGCTTTGAACTTTGGTTCTATTATTTGATTGACTTTATAACTGTTGTGCCCTGTTCAATTAGACAGTCAGTCTTTAAAAAAAAAAAAAGATATATAAATCCTCTGTAATCATTTTATAACAATTTCCAATACTATAATCAATTTTTTAAAGTTGTTCAACAAAGGACACAACAATTTAATGTGCATTAATGATTTTGCACTTTTTGACAGTGCTTCAAAGAAAAGTTCCTTATTCTTAAGAAATTTATTGCAATGCATTTTTCAATAGTCATTTTACAAGTAATCTGCATTACTGAAGGAAGGAGTTTTGCTTAATGCTTGACTTTATATTTTTCACTGTATTACTCTCACTTAGGACATTGCTTAGAATTTCCCTTACATTTTAATTTTGGGTTGTTGGAATCAAGACAATGATTTTAATTTGTTATGCTTAATTTTCTTAAAATTCTAATTTAATGGAAATCCTGTTAGATAATCCTTTCTGTAACTTTAAGATACTTAACTTATCCTTCAGCTCCTCTTGCCATATTATTCCTTCCTGACCTTTTTCAGGTGTAGGAAGCACACTTATGCTTATACAATACTACTAATTTTTAGTTGATTGATATTCACCAGTTGACAATAATTAGGGTATAACATTAACAGCTAACTTAATTAACTGCATGCAAAGCAAACCTTCCCTTTAAATTTCTATATTTTTTCTATTTTAATTAAGCAGGTTCATAAATATCAATTGGTGATATATAAACAAAAAACTACCTGGTTTGCTTATTAAAGCTGGTCACGTGCCCGGTGACAATGATTTAAGAGTAGGAAGGGAGATGAAAAAATTCGGTCAACATATTCTGATTGGTCGGTGTCAGAGAGCTTTTTGGTGACATTATGTTAATATATCGGTCAACACTTTTTCATTGGTTATTTTCTACCCAGCATATAATGACGTAATACACATTCCAGCATCTGATTGGCTTTAGTTTTCCTTGCTACATCTGTAATACAAAAGTGTTTCATTATGTTAATAAAGCTGATGAGTACACAAAACTTGACCTGCTTGGCTTTCGGCCAGCAGTAGTGTGGTATAGTAACTGTTTGTTTATAACTACTATTCCTGCAGCTCTTGTTTAGTGGTAGGAAATTGGAGTTCCGTCGTGGTGGTGGTGGTGGTGAGGGGGGGGGGGCGGTCGTCCCTGTTCCCTTATAATAAGAAAAAGAGTAGATGGTGGCAAAGGTAAACCTTTTGCTTTCTTCGCCAGTTCAAGAGGTGACCTTCCCCCCCCCACACACACACACATTCACCGTCGCACGTCATCGACAGTGGAGCACCTGATACGAACCAAGCCAAGGGTTGTACTTAGAAGGGCACAGTAGGGAGTAAATACAATTTTCTTTTTACTCGTCGCTCCATCTTTAGCTGTCTGTCCACACGATAGCAGATGGTAGGGTATTTGTCTCGTGGAATTTACTCTAGGTCGCGTTATGTGGCTAAGTGACAACCCGAGAATATTTTTCCTCCAATACCAAAGTAAACAGTATCTTTCGTCATCACAGACTCGCTGCTGAACCATTATCACCATTCTGTGTAATTTACTGCAATTTATCAGGATGATGGAGGATCTTCGGGGACTTTGCGATGCGTTTGGTTCAGCACACTTGTCACTTGGTACACCAGCTACAACAAAATGTAGTGTGCATTACAGAAAGTGGAGCAACTCTCTTTTGAAAAGGTAAGTATCATTTTGCTCTTAAAATAAAATCCTTTTTCATATTCGAGTTAGTTGTCGTAGCAGTTTGTCCTCTCTCATGCTTTAAGTGACTAAAAGTGTATTGTTTTCTTTTACTTTTCTACTTTCTTTGTGTACCCTTGCTTTCTCTGTTTTACTTTCGTCACATCAGTACTAGATGTTAGCAACTACATTTGTTGTTAAAACGCTGTTGTTGAAGTGAGCAGTTCCTTGTTGTTGCATAAACACAATCCTTACTTTTTTTTTTTTTGAGAGGGGTATAAAATTGCGACTTTAAATTAATTTATGGAGACTAACTGGCCTTGATTTTTTTTTTTTGTTTAAATGATTTGAAAGATAAAACTATTACTATTATTGTATTATCACTTAAGCAATAAGTCACAAGTGTTAATTTAACACTTATTGCTTAAGTGATGGTACACTGATGATTAACACTGTTAATTCTATAAAAATAATTTAATATTTTTAAAGTGTTGGAAATTCTTTTCTGTAAAATATACCGCATATTATTTTTTTTTTAATGTTTCAAAACTCAAATCAAAAGTAAGGTTAAAAATCTGTCCAATCCATCGTCATGGCTACTCGTTTTTGTTACCATGGCGATAGCAGTCTCAGTAGTAGTGAGGTGGGAGTCAGGAGCATTTGTGTGTGTGTTTACTAAGGGAAAAAAAAGTAATTTTGTTATTTTTGTTTATCCAGTTTTTCATTGGAGTACCGAACTGACTTTTTGCCCACTCGCAGGAAAACTTTCTTCTTTATTATTATTATCATCATCTAAGTTTATTTCTTTTTAGTTAAATTTCGCATGTCTTTTGCATTGTCTAACAGCTGCTGTTTCCTTTACTGGCTAAAAACACAAATCACCTGATTAATCTTGCAAATCAAATTTTAAGAGTTGTAAATTGTATGTTTTTACAATTTTTATTACTTTGTGTTGTGATCGCATTTCATATTTTTGGGTAATATTTTATTTTCTCATTGATATTCTTCCATCTTCCTCTTGTCTCGGTTTTCTACTTCTTTCGATCAATCGGACCAGTTTTTCTTTCCACCTAAACTACTGTTTTTTTTGTTTTTTTTTTGTTTAACTGACTCTACATCATAGTATCCTTATACGACTACTACTGCTAAAAAGAGCAAATATATCGATCTCTTGTCACTATTTTATCCAAAATAGGTTGATGGATGAGGCTCCGCCTAGCAGTTCGGTTACCTACCTTGTCACTGGTCAAAAGATGGGTTAATTTATTCGATGACTGATAATCGTTGCAACGGCACATTCATGAGATGGGGGTACCATTTCAGAGATAATGCTTTTTGTAGTTCAAATATTGGTTTCATCAGAGAATATTGAAAATAACCAACTGCTGCTACTATTGGCGACCACTACTGTCTATTTCGTAGTTAGCATTATAATTGGGTACGAGGGTGGAAGTAATGTTATTGTTAACTTCATTTATTTACGAGCGAATAAACAGTTCTTTATGAAAATCAACGCTCGTTATGAAACGAGCGGGAAATCTGTAGTGTTTACAAAGTATTTTTAAAGTATATAAAGTTTCTCGATTGAGGCAATAAATTCGTCTGGGTTTAAACCGTGCCCTTAAGAAAAATGTTTACAAGCTGGGTAAAGTGTTAAAAAAAAAAAAAAATAGTGGCATATTCAATGTTTTTTTAGTCAAAGTAATTTTAGTAATTGAAGATTTTTTTTTTTTACTTTTAGTTCATTCATTTCAACAACCAATCACCTTAGTTAAATTATTGCAATTTAAATAATAATTATTATTAAATGAAATATTTTTATCTCTTCTTGATTGTAGCCAATAAGTTGTAGATATTGCATAACTTAAGTTTTTTTTAATTATTTTGTAAATTTTCTTAACACTTTTGAAATTGTTTTGAATTTTTTTTTTTTTTTTTTTTTTTTTTTTTAATAGCTGGTAGCCAAATCGTTAGGAGTCCTAACATGTTTCCATAATTAACATCTACAGTACTAAATTAGATATCTTTACCATGCCTTAGTGATAAATTAGTGATATGAAAAATACATAAAAATGTTAGTAAATAACTTAGTTTGGTTATTTTAATTTTCATTCTTTCTTATTAAAGTTATAAAATAAATTTAAATTTTTATTCAGAAAGCATATTCAAATATCTGGCTATAAATCTAAACTAACATTCTATTAAATATTATATAATTGCTGAAATTATTATTTTAAATTTTACTATTTAGTTAAAAAAAAAAACAAAAAAAGAAATTATGTTATGTTTTTTTTGGCCCGTATTGTCGCCATTGTATTATGCCGCAAAAAAAAAAAAAAAAGCAATGGCAACCTACTGCGGGATAATATTCTGCCCAGTCAGTCATGTCTCTTTCGAGACATGATCGCCTAAGCGTGTATCACGTATGGCACTTAACTGACTGATTGTCGCCATACTTTCCGTCTGATCTCATAAATCTTTTAACACCTCTGCATTACGTAATCGTTGTGATGACAGATACGGCTACCGTAGTTAAAAAGTTTGTTTTTATTGTAAATTTCTGGCAGAAAGGAATTATTACTTGATTGAAATCAGATAAAGGTCAGTTTCAAATTTAAAAACTAACTTAAATGACGTGTCAGCGAGGTATATTTTATTTTTGCAAGATTTTTAAAACAGAAATTTGGCTACTGTTTTAGTGTTGACAGAATGTGTCGATCAATCAAAAATGGTGGGAAATTTAACTTGAATTTGTCCGATTTCAATAAAAATTAGATTAAAATCAATATAATTTCGGTTTAAAAAATACCAGTGTATTTTTCTTTCTGAAATTAAAATTTAATCTCCTGGCTTTCAATTAAAGCTAATTTTAAAGTTTGAAGATTACTTATTTTTAAAATTTCAATTTAATTTAGGTATTGAAGCAGTCGAAAAAGTCACGGGAGGTGCCTAAATTTCTTTATTTTGTAATTTTTTTTTTTTTTTTACGTCTGTTGTATACCCCCTCCACTTAATTCAAGAAATTTTAAGATATTAAATTTTGTTGAAAAAATTGGTTTTAAGTTAAATGCAGGACTCATTTAGAAGGAATGTATTATAAATCATTTTTTTCCTTTTATTTAAAAAAAATTTGCTCCAAATAATAAAATAAAAAATGAAATAAAACTATGACATTATTTAATAATTGATAAGCTTTTAATTGCTTTAATAGATAATGACATTATAGTCTGAAGAAAAAAAATTTTGACTAATAATGAAATTTTAAAAGAAATTTTTTTTTTTAATTACTTCAAAGATTTGTTGTGGTTAGTTCATAAACTTAAGTGAAGATTATATTTAGTAATTGAAAAGTTTAATACAAATTGTCATGCCTTCGTACTTTTTAAATGATTTTTGTGTATTTGAAGTTTTTTTTTTTTTGTATGGTAATTTCTATGTGTACATTAAAAGGTCATGTGTTTCAGGGTTTCTTCCCCTTACGGCAAAATAATTGTACAATTATGTCACTTGTGATTGCCATACATTTAACCTTATCTTGCATCTGTCAACACGTTACAAATGCGGTGGAAAGGTTAGAAAGTTCAACTGTGTTTAAGAAATAGTTTTATTCTAAATTTCAAGCTAGAAATAAGTAATACTTGTAATTCAGATTAAATTTGCTAATTTTCCAAAAATAACTTGTCGCAGATGTACATTTTTATTTTTGCAAGATTTTTAAAATTGAAACTTTTGTTTACAAATGTGTTCGAAAAGTTTTTGAAAGATTTTAAAAAATTAAAACATTTTAGATTCCAATCAATATAATTTCTGTTTGAAATACACCTGAATATTTTGCTTACTGGAAAGAGTATATTTAATCATTTAGCTTTCAATTAAAACTAAAATATAGTTTCAAGAACTTTTTTATTAAAAAATTCAATTTAAAAGTTAGTTATAGAAAATAAATGGAGGTACCTACTCTGGAATGTTCATATTGGAGCTTCAGGAGTGAATGCCAAGCAGTACAGAATGCTGTCTCCACATTCCTGACAGAATGAATTGCTTCATGGTGCTCTTTTTCTCACAGATGTGCTCAACTGTGTAGTTGACAAAATCAAAAACCCAACAATGCATATGGATGAAATTATGTTAAGAATCACTATTTAAAGATATTGTAAAAATAAATATGATAAAGTTGAAATTATTCGCAGTTAGTAAAAGTAAAATTCACTTACCTAATATTTTTAGAATAGAAATAAACTTTTCTTCTCTTGGTAATGCAATAGAAAAACCATTTCATCAGTCATTCAGTTGACTGTACGATTTAATATTAACTTTTTTTTAATGTTTTACTTTTAATAAATAACCATAGGTTTTCAATATCATAGTTGTTATTTAAATATATAAATTTATGATATAGTGAATTGTAAGTGGAATTCTTATTGAATGTAAGTTGATTTGTAAATAAAACATTTTGTTTTATCAGCAAAGTTGCCCCCCCCCCCACCATAGTGTGGAGTTTTTAATTTTGGGTGAGTGAAAATTATATATTTATATAATTGTTATTGTAAAAAAAAAATGTCTTTAATTCTTACAGAATGTTAGGTACTTATAGTGAAAGTGTAGACATAAAAACATGAAAAAAACTTCTGAAAGAAATTAGAGCAAAGTACTTCATAATCTTCCCTTTAAAAAAAAAAATTATTAATATTAACTAGTTTGTACAATAACATTGTTTTTTATTATTATAGTACAAAGTGGTTAATATTACTTTAAGAAAGAGAAGATTATAAAGTATTTTGCTTTTTGTTTTTTTTCTAGAAGTATAATATAATATGGAAAATATTTTTCTTGCAGTCAGATATTTATGGAAAACTCCTTTTAATTTTAATTTATAAGAATGAAATTACAGAACACACTCATTGATGTGTATTGCTTTCCCTATTCAGTGTTTTCTGTCACTGGTATTCCAGGTATCAATAAAACAATAGTTAGGTTATTGTTAATAGTAGCATCTTCATTATTTACATTTTTTCAGACTGTTGTCCTCATCTTTATACACTCCAGCCTTCAGATGATTGAAATTTTGAACTGAACCCTTTATTTCAATCACTGGGGTATATATGTTCTCATTCCATGAGCCATGCCACTTCCAGATTTCATAGTTATCTCCCTTTAACTCAACTAAATTATTTGTTCACCACTAGCCAGGTACTCGCAACTTTTTGGTTTAAATCAAATTGCTGAATCTAACCAATGCTTTTATCCACTGGGCCATGTGTCCTTGAGGACATCAGTGTATGAATATTTGGAACTTATAAACCTAATGTCTCAGTATCATTTTTTTTAATTTTTTTTTTTTACCAGAGCTCGTATTGCAATCTTGAAGCTAATGATTTTCTCTAACACTTTGTATTACTGGTTTTTATATTGTGTTAATTTCTATGCTTAGGAGATTTTTGTAACCTAGCATATGTGCTGATTCCTTAAGTTTCCGTAATTTCTAATGGTATTTTGTATTATTTCAACTTCATCCCACCATATATGGTCAGCTATGCCTGATTTTTCTACTTCCTCTCATGTTATGGCCTTGCAATGTTCTTGCAGCCTTACCTTAAGGGATGGGGGTGTGTACGGCCCATTTCTCCTTTATATTTCTTTCCACAGCTGCATGAAATGTTGTATATAGAGTCCTTAATCCTCTATTGAAGATTTTACTTGAGACAGGTGTCTGCAAAGCCTAGAGCCTCTTTTGAAGTCAGTCCTGATGTTATACAGCCCACATATCCTTGTATTTTTGTATAGGGTAGGCAGACCTATGCTGTTTTCTGAGTGTTGTTATCCTTATGCACTATTCCTTCCATGTTTGTTGGAGCTGTTGTTACATTGTTGGGTACTTCTTATACTGTCCATTTCTTATTCATATGTCCCTGCGTTGCCATTCATGACTTTTGCTTGATGTTACAAGCAGCAGATGATCCCTTTCTTTACATTGTATGAGTGGTGGGAATTGAAGTTGAGGTATTTTCTGGCGAATGTTGGCTTGCAATATATGGATGTTTTGAACCCATTCTCTGTTTGAGATATTAGTACATCCAGGATTCCTAGTTTGTTGTTCTTTCTTCATTGTGAATTGTAATGATGTTCTTATTGAGTTCACATGATCCATTAGTAGCTGGATCTTTTTCTCATGTGGCCAGAGTGTGAAGGTGTCATCCATGTTTCTCAGCTATAAAGTTGACTTTAGTGATGTGGATTCTGATACCATATCTTTGAAGTATTCCATGTATATGTTAACCAATGATGGTGATAATGGTGAGCCCATTGCAAAGCCTTCATCCTGCTGATATATGCCTGATTCCATTCTGAAGTCTCTGTGTGCAGAAAGTAAGCATCTCCATCAGGTTATCTATTGGGATACTGGTATGTTATTCTAAGGAAGAGTGAGACTTCTGGCTTTTTTACAAGCTAAAATTGTTTTTTAAGAAAAATGTTTTTCAGTTGTTAGTAATATTTGACGATTCTGTTTTTTCTTATCAAGGTGATTAGGAAAAAAGGGAGAAAAAATATGAAAGTGTGTCTTCTGTTGCTAACCTCACTTAAAGATAAAAACATATCAGATACAAGTAAACATCTCCATCAAATATAAATTAATTTACACTTAGTTGAAAAGTAAGTAATGAATTATTTGACACTAATAAAATGCATTTAATTTGGTAGAATCTCTAAAAATTTATCTTTTCTTTTTAGTTTTTATTTTTATTGAACAGTTGAAAAAGTTTTATATGCCAATTTCAAAAGTAAAAAGTCTTTTTGATCTCTAGTCACCAGTGGGTAAATTCATGCTGAAAAAATAAGTACTTTACATATCTTGTATCAATGTGTATCTATGTAAACTACATTTATCTAAATTGTTGCCTAAAGTAACTTTGAGAAGAAAATTTGACTCACGGGAAAGGTGAGAAATGTGCTTTTAATGTGTCTTAAGGTATATAAAAAAAGAAGAATGTTAGTTTGAAATCTTGCAGGCCAATAGTGACTTTTTTTTTTATCTCTAACTTTTGTTGTAAGTGTAAAAAAAAAAATGGCTATATTAAAACTTATTTGGTTTTTATATTGCAATAGGTACCTTTACTTTTTTGATTAAAATAAAACAGCATAACATGATGAAAAAATGCCTCAAACTTTTGTTAAAAAATGTATTTTTTTGTCCTTAAATAAACACGTTCTAACTTTTGGTTAAAAATCTCGGGGGGGGGGGGGGGTCAGCATGGGACCAGAGTTTTACCATGGATTTTTTTTCTGGTGAAAAAAAAATGGAAGTTTTTGTAAAAAATCAAATAATTGTCAGATTTAATGAAATTTTTAGGACTTATTCAATGAATTTGTTTTAAATAGTTATTTATAGAAGAAATTTTTTTTTAATTTCTCTCTTACCTTTCATCTCAGCTTAATTTCATGAAATCGTAGAAATTAAATTCTGCCTACAAACTTTGTTTTATTAGTTAAATGCCGAACTCCTTGGAAAATGTTATTCATTTTTTGTTTCAAACAGTTGTTCCATTCTTGAAAATCTCCTGAATATTAAAATTTTTAAAAAATGCAATAAAAATATCTAATTATTTAATTGGATAAGCCCTTAATTGATTTTATAAATAATATATATTAAAGACATTATTGTATGAAGGAAAAAAAATTGGCAATGAATAATTTTTACAAGAATTGTTTTCATTATTTTTTAATTAAAATAGTTAATAGTTTAAAAAATCTTTGGAAAATTCTTCCAAATTTTGTCCATGTTTGGTATTAAATGAAAATTGAAAAGCTTAATACAAATCATCATGCAGTAAAACTTTAGGAATAATTGAAATTTTCTTTTTTCTTTCTTTTTTTTTTTTTTTTTTTTTTTTTTTTTTAATGTGTATAAAATGTGCCCATTTTGAAAGTATAGGTGACTGACCATACACAACATTATCAAGAAATAAAATGACTATGGTAAATTTAAAAAAAAATAAATTATGGGAAATATTTCTTATAATTTTCAAATTAATGAGTAATTAAAAATTATATAAAAAAAGCATTTACCTATCATTTTCTTAAATTATGTTTTAACAGATAGTCTCTGTAGGACAGCAATAAACATGTAAACTCCTTATCAGTGCTTGTTGGGCTTCGAAAGATACATAAACCACTGCTACTGTTTTTTTAAATTGATTTTTCTTCCCTTTTTTTTTTTTCTTCTGAGCAAATAATACTTGTTTCAAATCAGATGAAGTATACTCTAAATACACTAATATTTCTCAAGTAAAGTTTTAGAAAAGTATATTTTTATTTTTGGAAGATTTTTGTAATAAAGAAAATTATATCGCAATGAAAGACAGCTAAAAAGGGTGCTAATCAGCTATTTTCGAAAAAATAAAAAATTGAATCCAATCAACTGGAAATAATGAATTTAATCTCTTAGCTTTCAATTAAAGCTAAAATGAAAGCTTCAAGAAGGCTTTTTCATTTATAAAAATTCATTTTAGAACTTAGGTATCACAAAAAAGTGGAGGTACCTATTTTAAATAGTGATAATCTGTTGCTTCCTAACCTTGCAGATGATCTTTTTACCATGATTTTGAAACTATTAAGATTTGTAAAAGAAGAGCACACTAAAAAGATAATTACATTTTTCAAACTAAATGAAATGATAAGAATTTTGTCAAACCCAAACCTGCATAAAGAAAGATGCTGCAAAATTTATCCAGAAAAGGAAATGTCAACAAAAGATCTATTTGTCTTTGTTGCAATTTTGCATGCAATATTCATCACCATCATTGAGAAACTTTTGGCAAAGTTTTCCCTTAGATACCCTTTTGTAAGGTCACTTGCATGGCTGAACCCTGGATTGATTTGTGAAAGCAAAAAAACTGCTACAGAAGGCAGTCTGAAAAGATGTCTTTCCCACAGGATGAGCAGAAAACAAGTAGGCAAGTTTGATTGCGATGACATCATCAGTCAGTACAAAAAGTTTGAAGAGAAGGCTGTTGAAAATATTGTTTTCAAGAATTTCAGCAACATCAAGACTGTCTGGATATTTTGTTCAATTCTTTAACAACAAAGAACATCAAAAACTGGCAAATTGTCCTCTTATAGACAGGCCTCACTGGAGAGCGGTTTCTCAGTCAATAAAGAAATTTCCACTGAAAATATGAAACAGCAGACTGGTTGCACAGCACATTATCACACACTATTTGGCCACAGTTGGAGGAGCTAGTAATGACTAAGGCTCTTGTTTGCAGTGCTTCCTGTTTCAGAACAACATGCAACCAATATCTTGAGGCAAAAAAAGAAAACAATGCAGGAAGAAGCAGCTGGACAAAAACAGAAATCTATGCATTTTGAAATTGAAGAAGTGAAGACTAAAAAATACAAGCTTAAAAGTTGCACACAAGATTTTCTCTAGTCAACTGACAGCTATGTAGAGAAAGCCAAGCAAACTCAAAACATCACGCTTTTCACCAAATCCAATGTCATATGAAGATCTAGAAAGGACAAATCCATAGAGATGTCAAAATTGGAAGAGGAGCTGAATGCTAAACTAGATGAACCAAAAAACTTATCATTGGGTTCAGTGCAATGAAAGCCATAAGTAGTAGGGGTAACTAAAATGTGTGGTCTTTTTATGATAATTGCTATTTGTACTTCTGTTCAATTAAACCCTTATACATAACTTCACAGGAAATGCGCAGCAATCTAGAATTTTTGTTCCCTTCATAAACCATGTGTAGTCTAGATAGTTGAAATGTGTAGCATAGTGTGTAATTCAAAATTGTAATAGAATTCCAAACTGTAGAATGCTACAAAAATGTGTAACATAACTGGGTTTGTATTCAGTTGTGTTTTAGCCTTAAACACTTTGATTTCTTCACTGCTTTCAACTGATCCACGTGATATTAATAATTGTAAACAGCTGTAGCTTTACTTTGAACACCTAATCTATCAAAATATTAAAAGATAAATTATAATGTTTGTGTTTTTGAAATTGATGACCATTGTGTGTGTGAGTCCTTGAAACTTAACTTAGTCCTGGAAAAGTCTTTGAATTTTTAATACATCTTTGTGTGAACCCTGTAAACAAAGAAAATTTATTAATGACCTTCATCTTTCATGAATTATACAGTTATTTTTTAATTTTATTTTTTAATATTAACAATCTCTATTGTGATACTGAATTTCATGGGAGTTTAGAAAATTTAATTGAAAAGATTATTTTTTTTATAAAGAATTTGTGGTTGTTGCTCTATTAATGCATTTGCTAAATTTTTTTTATCAAGTAAAAAAATCTAGTCACTAATTTTGGTGTTAGAATAACTTTCTGCTGTACAATGTCATTCTATTAACTATTTTTATTTTGTTCTTTTAACCATTTAACAAATTTAAGATTTTATTAGTTAAATGAATATTTTCTTTGAATGTTTTTAAATTGGAAAAATTGTCTAAACAATATTAAATTTGTTTCTAAAATTATATGCAGGCAAATGTATTAAAATTCATTTTTTCTTATGCCTACAGACACTTAATGCAAACGTTTTAAGTGTGTGTGTGTGTATATATATATATATATATATATATATATATATATATATATATATATATATATAAGTTTATAATAAAAAAACATAGTTTGCTGCAACACAAGAGGCCTTGTGTTTGGGTACTATCTTATTTGCACTTCATAAGGCAGTGAAATATTTTTTTACTGTTAGTAATGATTATATATAGAAGTTTAGAAAAAAAATTTATTAAACCCAGACAAATAAGTGGGAGGGTTTTTTTTTTTTTTTTTTTTTTTTTTTTTTTTTAAGGTTTCTCAGCTAACCAATAGAAAATCAGGTCATGATGTATAAGACAAATTTGATTGTAAGAGTAAAGGAAGATAGACTTAAAAGATATAAAACCCAGACATTTTTCATGCTAGTGATGAAATAAATTGAGATACACAATTTTGCAGATCTGAAAAATTATCATGTGTTGTGAAACAGTTACTGGATTTTCTTTAAGTTATTATTCAACTCAAAGTAGTGGACAAGAGACAAAGATGGAAGTTTTTTTATATATATAAATGCACTGTGCATCAAACATATGTAGACAACTTGGTGGGTGATATATCCATTAAGCTGCAACAAATTAAATTATCAAAAGGTGGGAGAATCAATCAATCAATATATGCTAGGAGACAGATTATAGATGTCTAATATTATATTAGGAAAAATTAACTATATTTTATGGTATGTTTTAGATGGTGATGACAAATGGAAGTTACTTTCTAGGTTTATTGAGTAAGTTTAGTTTTGGGAATTCAATAATTTGTAATTTTTCTTGTAAACATAGACAACATAGCTCATGTAAAGATTTGCAAGTTCTGCTTTTTTTTCTTTTTAATATTTTCTATTTTATGGGGGTTTTATTAGCATCTTTTAATTTCCAATAATAAGTAGAAAGTGATGTGCTATTGGTAAGTTTTATTATTAAAAGATAGGTGTGAAAGTAATGGCAGGTCTTAAAAGTATTCTTGGTACACCCAATATAATATTTTATTACTGTGTGATTTTCTATAATGGAAATAGAACATAGATAGACTACAGTTAGACATTTATTTTCTAATGAACACTCAATAGGTTTTCAGCAGTTGCAATTATTGTTATTGTGATCTTCAGTTTTTTTAGGATGTTGTTGATTGTTTAGGTTATCTGTGTAAAATTCTATGATTATGTTTTTTTGATGATCTTTTCAAGATTATCACTACAGCTGTAGCTTAATTTCAGTATATTTCTGTTAAAAATTTTGCTAAGAGGGTTATTTTTAGGAAAGTGTTTTTCAATTAATTTTAGGAATTTATCCCCTAACTTAGTACTTATTTGGAAAATGGGAATGTGTACAAAATGATATTTCTCTTTTCATTGTGGTTGTTATATTTATTTTATATCAGGTTAGGGCATTTATAGCCACTGTTTTTAAGGGCTGTATCAGAATTTGCTATGTTTATAAAAGATGTTTTCATTCAAAGAATTGTTACTAATTCTGTTTTCAATAGAGAATGGTACATGCTTGATTGAAGGTGGTTAGATTTAGGGTGGATGTATATAAGATTAGCGTTAGTTTCTAAGTAGGGAGAGTATGTAATATTGATTAACTCAAGTGTTACATCTAGGATGTCTACCTTTTTTAGATTAATTTGATAGTCACCTTAAGGTTAAGACTTTGCAGTTCCCTATGTATTAATTTTCTTATTCTATTGGCTTTAACATTTATGGAATTTTTTACAACCACAAGACCATCATCCCTGTACACCCTATATACTCAATACTATATACTCAATGTCAGGTTATACAGAATAAATAGGCCAACAAGATTTCTAGACTCACCGGAGTCGAGAGATCCCATAGTAATGTCAAATAGATGCTCACATATTTTTTTTTTTTTTTTTTTGTCACTGTTCATTGTTGTGGATGAGTACAGATCATTTTGCACTCATGATTATTTTCCAGTCTTCATTAGTTAGATTGGAAAACTGTTGTTTTCTAAGCTTCTATATATAATAATTCCTAACAATAAAAATATATTTCACTACCTGATGAGGTGTTAATAAGATAGTAACAAAACAATAGTTCTTGTGTTGAAGTAAACTGTTTTTATTATAAACTTATGAAAAAAAAAAATTACCATATATAATGCTCTACTAAGTATTGAGCACTCTTAAAGTAAATCACTCTAAACAGTGGGTTGTCATATCTATATATATATATATATATATATATATATATAGAGTAGATTTTATTAATATTTGGTCTTCAAATGCATTCATAATTGGGAAATATTTTGCAGAATTTCACATTCTCATATTGCATCTGATATTGTATGTATAATTATAGGAAAAGCAGCTAGTGGATATTCACTAAAAGTTGATACCTTGTGACACAGTTTATTCTTCAAAACATTAAAACTGAGCAAGATTCTTTTAAAAGTCTCAATTTGATGTTAGTATAACTTGATTGTAGTAGTAGCACTGCTATTTTGATGCAAATTGGCTGTTTACTATAGTGTAACTACTACTACTACTACCTTTATTGTTATTTTTACATCATTTTTGATAAAATTACAGTTCAATTATATTTTTATGGAATCTGTTATTTCATGAAGAATCTGTTATTTCATGAAGTAAGAAATTATGCTAAATTTGTCAGACCTGCTGATAAACTTTGTGTTTGACGAGATACTTGAATGTTGAGATAAATGGAAGTTACTACTTTATCTATTAATATTTCTCTATGAAAGAATTTCTGATACTTTTTAAGATTTTTTTTTTTTTTTGTGTTGTAATATCATCTTGTCTTAGTTTTATAAATGTATAAATCAGTATACTTTTAACCGTGTTCTTATTAGAAATGTATGTAGGAATCCTCAAGTACTGGCCTTATTTATGTTAAATTAGTTTATTATACTTTTGTCCTGGTTACAAATCAAGTAGAAAACCTTTCTTATCCAACCAAACATTTTTTAATTTATCATTTTTTTTCTAAGAAAAGTTAGTTTATTTTTATGTAAGTTGATTACTTTGAATTTTTCCTATTTTACATTTATGGTTCTGGTCACTAATTTTAGTCAAAAATAAATTCTCTTGTTGATAGTATTTTAAGAATGAAAATGTGCATTTTTTTTTTTTTTTTTTTTTTTTTTTTTTTACAATCATTTTTGTATCTAAACAGGTTTTTCTTAATTACTAACAAGGTAATAACTGTTTCTCAAAAGAGAAAATCATTATTATTGCAAATCAGGTAGCTATATATATTTCGTAAATGTAAATATGTCTTTAAAGAGTGGATTTTAAAATAAAATCTTGAATGCATTCTTGCAGTATTTTTTTCTTTGAATTGTGCTTTTTTTATGATATCAGTCTTGTCCCAATCTATGTTTCTTTGTTATTTGATGAAGAGAGGATTTGTAATGTAATTGTAAGAAAGCAGCAATATTTCTTGCTCAGCCTAATTACATTTTTATCGTTTATATATAATCTCCTCTTCTTTGTGACTTGATGACACTCTTTACCTGCAACCCATTAATGGTGATTGGTACTTGTTAGTAATCTCTGCCTGTTAAAGAATATACTTGGCTCACTGCCATTCTCTTCCCATGCATACATATTGGTGTCTCATGTTATCACCTGAGGAACGGAAAAGAATCATAAAGTATTTTTCTCTTGTCATTCCTGGTCTGCTGCTTAAACACTGCAACACTTTCTGTTTAATCTTCACTCAGCAACCTATTTCATAACTTGGTATTTATTTTTCTTTTTTCCTCTGACATTTTGGAGAAAAAAAAATTAAGATTTGTTTTGAGTTTCATCCTGGATTGCTCCATTTTCTGAATCTGCATGTGTATTGAAACTCAGTTTATTTCTAGCAAAACTTAAGGTATTTTTTTATTTTCTGCTCCTGTTAAAATATGACTTAAAGCTGTTTTCCTGAATGTTATTCTCTCTTAAATATTTACAGTTTTCCTTTTGGTTTATAGTATGTAGAGATTATACTGAACAGCTTTTATTTGGAGATATATCATGTAAAATTGTAACTTCTTGTTTAAAACTCAGATTATATAAATATACTTTTAAAATCATTGTTTCCAGTTTCTTAATTTTCATTCCTGACTAACCATTTTCATATGTTCTAGCTGGAAAGCTTTTGTAAATTACTATATCTGTTTTCTCAGATTTGAAAGTTTCTTCATCCCTACAAATCTAATCTACAAGATATTTCTCAACTCTACTGGTTTCTCACTATTTATAACAATGATCTTGTCTAGTTACTTGATTCCAGTCTGTTTTCTTTTAGATGTTGCTGTTGATGCCACATTTCTATTAATCTGAAATTCCATCCTTAAAATTCTCTTGAATTCTTATTGAGACTTTTTTTTCTTTCAAATGTTCATCACCAGTTAACATTGCTGTAAAACTTGAAATAGTCTTTGTCTTTTATTGGATTTGTGTTTGCCATTAATTTTTACCTGGCATATTCTGATTTTGATAATCATTTGTAATTCATTTGTCTATCTTAATTTTTTTTTCCTTAGTTTTTTCATCTTTTTGTAAAATATTTTTCTTTGTTACTTCCATTTACAAAAGAGTATTCATTTCTAATATTTTTAAAAATTAAATTGTCCCTAAGCCGATCTACTTCTTTGTTTGGGCTGGTTCTTGGTTTAGTTCACTTTTTATAATGTTACTTCATCTCGTTTTTGTATTTAGTCAGATGTTTTTAAACCAAGCAAATTGGTTTTCACATCGTAATATCCTTTGGTTACTGAAGCTTTAAAAAAAATGTTTGATTTTTATTCCCCTATATTTAAATTATTAGTCTGAAATGAAAGCAACATTTAAATTCTTTCCTCTTCTGCTTTTGTAAGACTTTTTCTTATTAAGTGTGAATAATAGGAATTTATCAGTGACATAACTATTCTAGAAATATAGTATATGTTGTTTCAGCTGGAACATCTTTATGAATATGTCCTGTTTTCTTTTTATGTAAGATATGATCAATATTAGTGCCATATTTTTATTTCTTTAAACAATATTCAGGTTGTCATTTGAAATCTTTCTGCATTTTCAAATGTTACTATCTACTACTAATTTTTTTTTTTTTAGATAACATTCACTTTTTCTGCCTTCTCACATCTAGTTCTTTGGGGGAGTGGGGACAGCATTCTCTTCACATTTTGAGCATTTTAGATATCTGAAAGGTAACTAATATTTTTGCAAATCTTGCATTAAAGTTGTGGATGATTTTAAAACCATGTTTGCAGATTTCAAAAGATTTGATTATTTATTTATTTTTTTTGACAAAACCTATCATGTTAATTTCTTTGAGGCAAATTATAATAATTGTATTCTTAATTGGTTGTTCGAAATTTTTTATTTTATTGTATTTTTAATTGTTTGGGTAGATGTCTGGAATAGTAGCAAATCCAAAAGACCAAATATATTATAAATTTACAGTTACTATTTCTTAAAGATTTTAAATTTGCATATTTATTCATGTTGGTAGATATGGATTTGAATTCTTGTGTGTAAGCCCAATAAGCACATTAACTTTATATAGCATTTCTCTTAAATTTTTCTCTCATTTTATTTTTTAATTTAATTTTTTTTCTTTTTGTCTATTTTTAATAGTTTTATTTAATTTGACCTTTGTACCTTCTTTTCAGAGAGAGCTCCACACTGAAATGGCTAACAGTATCACTGAGGGAATTCTTTTGGGTCTTGGGAACCCTCTACTTGACATCACTGTAGTTTGCCCTGATACTACTTTATTGGACAAATATGGTTTGCTGGCCAACAACGCCATTCTAGCAGAAGAGAAGCATCGGCCATTGTTTGAAGATATGGTGCAGAACTATCAGACAGAATATTTGCCAGGAGGTGCAACTCTGAACAGTGTTCGTGTGGCTCAGTGGCTCTTACAAAAACCCAAAGCAACTACATTTTTTGGAGGTGTGGGTAATGATAAGTTTGCTGAAATTTTGGAGAAGAAGTCTGTAGATGTTGGAGTAAATGTACGTTACCAAGTGCATGAAGGAAAGCAAACTGGTGTGTGTGGAGCTATTATCACTGGAGTGGAACGTTCTTTGGTTACAGAGCTTGGAGCTGCTCAGTGTTTTAGCGTTGATTTCTTGAAACAACCTGAAAATTGGAAACTGGTTGAAGCTGCTCAATGTTTCTATGCAGGAGGTTTTATTCTACCAGTAAGCAAAGAATCAGTGGTAGCCCTTGCACAACACAGTGCTGAAACAAATAAGACCCTTGTAATGAACCTTCATGCTACTTTCCTGTGTGGCATATTTAGTGACCCTGAACTGAATCTAATGCCCTATATTGATATTTTGTTTGGGAACAGTGACGAAGCTTCTGTATTTTGCCCTCTAGTTGGAATAAAAGCAACTGATTTGAAAGAGATGGCATTACATGTAGCAGCATTGCCAAAAGCTAATACCAAAAGGGATCGCATTGTAATCTTCACTCAGGGAAGAGATCCAACTGTGATTGCATACCAAGGGAAGGTCAAGGAATATCCTGTTGAAGCAGTTGACCCTAGTTTCATCAAGGACACTAATGGCTGTGGAGATTCCTTTGTTGGTGGTTTCTTGTCACAATGGGTCTTAGGAGGCTCTGTTGAAGACTGTATGAAATGTGGCTTTTATGCTGCTAAAGTTGTCATCCAACATTATGGTTGTCAGTACCCAGACAAGCCAAATTTTACTACATAAATTTTACTGCCTTGCTTGTGATTTTCACATTTCTTGTTACTTTACTGTTTTAAAGTTAATGGAGTTGTAAAAGGGGGAAAAGACAGGCAGGAAATTAATGTTAAGAATTTACCAAGAAACATGTCAAGTTGTTTACTTTTTTGCATGTTAACTTGTTTGAGGATGAAAATTCCTGTATAGAAAGTTAATTTCTGGAATGGAATACTTATATATATGACTTTGTTCTGAGTATTAGGAAAATTGAGAATTAACATATCATCAGTTTTTAAAGAAACATTATTAATTGAATTATAATTATATATTTGAGTAAAGATAAGGTCTCTTTTAAAAGAAATGAAAACTAATTTAAGAAATATTTAAATTGTATCTTTCTTCCATTGCTGGATGTGGTTTTTAAAGTTTTTGGTTTAAGATGATTCATATTTGAATTTACTTTATTCCATGAATTTTTAAAAAATAAACAAAAATCATTTTTTTTTTATATCAGAATTCATATAGTTTTTTGTAATTTTATGATTACAATCTTTCTAAGAATTTATAATTATGGTTAAAACTATTTTAATATATAGTAAAATGAAAATTTGGAAAATCTTTTTGAAATTTTTTTTTAAGTTTGTGCAAAAAAAAATTCTTCCCAAAAGGTCTTTTTTTCCACTTGTTTGTCATTCAAAAAGCTTACTGAAAATTTATTTGAAATTAAAATGTTTTCTTTTGCTTATTGCAACAATGTTCCTTGCATTGTCAATTCCTCTGCATTAAGTGCTATTGGCCACTTAGAATGCCTTTTGAAGATCAACTAAATTTATTAAAACAATTTTTTTGCTATTAGTTTAAATTCTATAAAAATCTTACATATCTGAATTTTACAAATAAGCTTTGCATTTTTTAAGCAATAAACTTTTCATAATAAAACTCATTTTCTCTAGTGTAATTTATTTTATTTTCAACACCTGAAATGTATCTCAAATCCTAGATTTGGTCTAATTGAAGATTATATTTTATTGTAGAGCCAAATTTAGTAAATACAAAGATTTTCAGTTGTTAATTAGGTATCTTCTTTAATTGTTAACCATAATTCTTAACCCATTTCATATTTAGTGAATCAGTTGTTTTGCCAGCTTTTACTTTCACTTCCCAAAATTTCTCTAACTTTCCATTTGATGAAATTTTAAATTTTGCTGATTATGAACAAAACTAAGTGTAATTTACCAGCATCCAAATATTAACAACTTATTTTCTGAAAAGTATTTTTTGAGGAAATTTGAATTTAAAAATTAGAATTTTTATTTTATATTTAGGAAGAGACAAATGTTTACCAAAAAAAGTTTTATTATAAAACTTATTGAACTGCTTGATTTGTTATTTGAGCTTGTCTTGAGGTTGTTATTACCCAAGTGCCAAATTGTCTCCCATGAACAGTCTTTGCATTCTAAGTTGATAAATTGTCATGCCACAATTTTCATTTTCAGAAAATACTGCAGAACTTTTCAGTACCCTTCTGCCTCTTTAACAACTATGTTATTCAGAATACTAGATATTGATTTACTTCAGTATTTGTCTATACTTCTGTGATGAGGTAGTATTTACACTATTTACATTGTTCAAACTATTGTCCTCTTCTTTATTGCCATTATTCTCAAGAACACATGGCTCAGTGGATATAGACATTAGATAGTTCCAGTAACTTGACCCAGTTATGAGTTCAATACCAGGCTATAGCAGTGGTGAAGGAAGATAACTACCTGGCTACTAGAAGTGGCATCACATATGGAATGAGAATGATATACCTTTATTGTAATAAAGGGTTCCGTTTGAAATTCTTAGCACCAGAAGAAGGCTAGAGCATACAACAGCCAAAACGTCGTAATAATGGCAATAAAGATGAGGACAATTGTCCAACCTGTGCATAGCTGGCATAACTTCATGTGATACACACACATTATGATTGCAAAAATGAGGACAATGAACAAATCCTTAAGTTGCATATAGAACTATTTAATGTTGAATTTATGGAAGATCATTACAATGTTAGCAATTCAAAGTGGGATGTTATGTTGAGTGAGAATATTATTTGAGAATTATTTCTGAATTATGTATCCTAAAAATAGTTATGCCCATTTTGTCTAGGTCTTTGCTGATTTCTACATTATACCTAAAAATAAAATTTAGAATTTTGCTTCCACTTGTATAATGCAATTTTTTTTTTTTAATAGTTCTTTTGCTATTGGAATCAAACCTTTAATAAACCAATCACTTTGTCATCTCTGTGGCTAGTTTGCATTTTTAAAAAGATTAGGTTTTTTTGTTGTTTTTTTTAAGAGAATCTGCAAACTAAGTTCTATTTTAACTGTACATAAGATTTCATTATTTTTGTCTTTGTATTTTTTTCATTGTTCTGTTTGACATAGTCTGTAAGCTTTCCCTCGTTTTTTTGCTGCTATCTCTGAAACTTTGACAATGTCATTACTTTTATTTTTACATTGCTTGTTGTCATTATAAAGGATTCTTTGCACTCAGCTAGTTCACTGCCAGACCACAGGTATCAGTATAAAAACCTCTGTTCTATTTATTCTTTCACGTGAAGTTCTCAGTTCAAAACAATGCAAGTAACTTCCTTTCTTCATATTTAAGGATTTTATTTTTTATACAGCAACAGAAATGTCACAAATGTAGTAAAGGAAAAATTATTTTGATGTAGAAATTTCTTAATTCTTTTATATTCTTTCAACCTTATAATTTGCAATCTGTTGTAGGTTATGAACAAGTAAACATTTTGTGTTTCATTAAAATTTGAAATCTTTTAGGTTTTTTTTTTCTTTCTGCCAAAAGAAATAAAATGTCACAAATGATGAAACTGGTGATAATATTGATCACAGCCTAATATTGCTGCATTTTTTTCTTAAATATATAATTATGATACAGTAAGAAAATGATTTAACTGGACATAATATCTTATTAAACAATACTTTTTCATCACTATCATGTTTTATCATTTCATTGTATTTAAGATTTGCTAAAATTACACGCATCACTTGCATAACAACATATGAAACTATGAAATGATTTTTGAAGAGCAAGATGTTACAAATATACTCGTTTTAGAAATGTTTGCCTGTTTCTTAAATGGTTAAATTTTTCCATGAAATTGAAAATGTTATTCTTACTGACTTAAGCATTAAAATTCTTTTTTGAAACAAATTTAAATAGAATCTCCTCATTTTTTTATGTCTTTACTCTAAAGGCAAACAGATCTGATGCTTGTTTAGTCATGGTAAAAAAAAAAATCTTTTGTAACTAATCTTCCTCTTTGTTTTTCCACATGCCATTTATATTTTTGCGCACACACCCCAAAAAATAAATGAATAAAAGAAAAAAAATGAACATAACCGAGAAACTATAGTAAAATAATGTCCTTAAAATGAGTCCTATTTTTTGGAAATCTTAACGAATTTCTCTTTTTAAAATTAGAATCTACAAATTAACATAATGTTTTCTCTGTGGGCACATGAGACTTTAAAGTTTAAAAACTAAAAAAGTTAAAAGTTTTATAGAATACACAGCCTTCAAAAGTTAGTGTTTAACTGTTTCAGAATTGGTAGGTTTTAAAGTGAACTTTTCCAGATTTTTATTAAAAAAAACTTAACTTCCTTAATTAGATTTTGTTTATTACACTATTATTTCAGTTTTTTAATCTTAAGTGGTTCTTAACAGTAAATTTCCTTGGCAGATATTTTTTGCTGTATTCTTAGAATATTTACAGATAACTTGTCATTGATTTATATAAGATTATTCAATTTTTAATACCCTCAGTTTTAAATGAATTTCTAGGAACGTTTTCTTAATTTTTTCTTTTTCCTTCTCTCCAAGTAAGAGATTTGACTCTTTTCAATGAAAACCTATTAATCTCCTCTAAAGACTTACTGAACACCATTAGTTTCCTGTAACTTAATGGGAAAGAATGCCTAGCTAAAGGTTTTTCTTTTTTTTTTTTTTCGTGTGTGTGTGTGTGTGTGTATATATATATATATATATAAAGAGGATTAAGTGGAGTAGTTTGTCACTTAGCAGTCATGCTAACTTTGAAGTTTCGTAAACACACTGTTATGAAGATTGAGGTTTAACCCTGATGAGTGAGGACAACGTAACTGTGCCTTCCCAAAGCTTCGAAGTTGGCAAACTTCTTCACATTATTCCTATTAACGCTCTATCTATATATCAATATTGAGCACTTCATAACTAAAAACCTGCTTGCCAAGATATCTTTATCAATAAACCACTGAAAAACAACAATATTGACAGTAAGCATTATCACGACACTCTCTCTCTCTCTCTCTATATATATATATATATATATATATATATATATATATAATTTTAGGAAATAGGTAAAATCTGACATCTTTTTAATGTTTAAACAAATAAATTAAAAAATGTTCATATATAATATATGACTCATTTTATGTCAAATCAACAAGGGTCTGACCATCAGCAACATTTTTCAAATTTGGTACCCTTATAGAGCTTCATGATACAGCTTGAATGATACCTATTTTACATCTCTGGGTCAAAGGGTTCCTGAGAGAGAACCCTTTATTCCATGCCAAAAGGATGAATTTTGGAAAGTAGTCATAAATTTTGCATATCAATATCTGTTGGTTTTTCACCCACAAATTTAAATTATATACCATTTTAAACTACTTGGATATCTCTAAAAGATGATCTATTGTTTTGCTTAAAAGTTAAATAAGATCATTTGACCTTGATGTTAAACTTTAATTTCAAAAAACATATTTTTAATTTTCTTTTTTTTTTTTTTTTTTTTTTTCAACTTTTGTTTGAGTTACAGTAAGATATATACAACATTTTATGGTAGACTTGACTGTGGTCTGAGTTACAAGGGTTTTACTGAGTTGGGCCAAATTCAAAATGACAGATTTTGCTATTTACCACTATATACTAACATTTTCATCTCTCTCAATATGGTCAAGTTGTATATCTTTAATCAGCATTTAAAAAGCTTTCTAATGTTGAAATAAGGCCCATAGTTATAAAATCAAATAAATTTGTATTTGTAGTTAAATGTTGACCAATTTGGATGAAAATAAACAACTTTTTACATTTTTATTATACAACAAATAGATTCTGATATAAAAATAAATATTTAAAAAGTGTCATAAATTAATGTTAAGATAACATAAATAAGAAAATATGCAACAAATTCTAGTTTTTTTGTGTGTGTTTTTTCAAAAGGATTCTTAACATTTACAAAGATATTAACAAGCAAACTTATTTTTCCACTTGTTACAGTTTTGCTCAAATTTTTTGTAATGACCAAACTTGTTTGTATCTAAGTTTACTTCAAGAAATTCTTTCCTAAAATATTTAAAGCATTTTTCATCTCAATTTTAGAAAGTTTATAAGTTCTTTCAGTATCAGTTTTTGGATCATCTAAACTAAGAATATCGGAATAATTTAAAATTAATATATCTAGATGTAATGGATAACAGAAGGATGTGGTAGAGGGGCTCCTTTGGTTGTAAAAATGTCAATTTTACCTCTTCATTATCAGGATTTTTGTGTACCATGTCAGCAAAAGTTTGTTAATCATTAACATCATTTGTTGCATATCTTCATATTTTGTGTTATCTTAACATTAATTCATTAAACATTTTAAATAATTATTTTCATTGTTTCAGTTTTCATATAAAGATCTATTTGTTGTATAATAAAAATGTAAACAAACAAAAAATAAGGTAGTTTATTTTCCTCCAAATTGGTCAACATTTAATCACAAATAAAACAAATTCTAATGATTTTTATGACCATAGTTCTTATGTGAATATTAATCAGCATTCCATATTGGGAGATATGAAAATGTTAATGGCAAATAGCAAAATCTGTCATTTTGAATTTAGCCCAAATCATAAAATCCTTGTAACTCAAGCCACAGTCAAGTCTACTACAAAATTTTGTATGTATCTTGCTAAAAGGTAAACAAATTTGTTCAGATTAAAAAAAAAAAAAATGCTTTTTGAGTAGAATTCAATTATTTTTCTTTGACCTTTAAACAAATAAATAATCTTTTCAATACTTTAAAATGATATATAATTTAGCTTTGTAGGTTAAAAAACAACTGAAATATATTTAAATTTTGTGACTATTTTCTCAAATTCACCTTTCTGTCAAAGGTTCATATCTCAGGAACCCTTTGACCTAGATATGTAAAATAGACATCATTCAGTTTGTATTATGAAGCTTTATAAGCATACCAAAGTTGGGGGGCTCTATGTTAGTGATGATCAGACCCTTTTTGATTTGACACAAAATAACTCTGTGTGTGTATATGTATAAAATGTGTGTGCATTTGAGAGACTTAAATTAAAAAGTGCTTTTCTGCCAATGTTTAAACACATTTAAGGAAACCACCATCTGATTTGGCATACTTTAAGACTGCTTGGCCACAGAGAGGCTCAATATGGAATTAATAGATTGTGTTTAATAATACATTATTTCTTATTACTCTGAACCTTGCTAGGCAGTGTGATTATATATATATATATATATATAATTCTTTTAACAGATTAACTCTTCCTCTAATATACTTCTGACTGTTTGCTACCAACTGTCACTTCAAGAACAGTCCATCCATCCATCCTTCTCACAGCACCTTTTTGCTATTATAAACTATGAAGTATTTACTTTCTTTTATCAATTTAATAAAATTTGGAAACTCAATTTAGTCTAAGTATTTCAGCTTTTTTAGTTTTATGGTAGAAAGACGATATTTTCTGTTTTCATTGTTTTTTATTGAGACCAAGAAACCTGTTTGATATCTACATCACTTTTTGTTGCCTTTAAGGTCTGTGGAGGCTATAGCAGCAGTAACAACAAAACAGATACTGGTTAGGAAAACATTCTCTTCAGCCTCATTGGAGTTTATTCTTTACATTGGTATCACTTCCAACTTTCAAGCCATTCCTCTGATTGCAATATTTTTCTGCCCTTCCTCCAGCCTATGCTACTAGAAATAATTTTTTTTTTTTTTTTACTGAAGAAAAATGCAGTATATCTGAGTGTGTGTCCTCTGTGTTAGAAAAACTAGTTACTGGCAGCATTTTTTTTTCTTTCTTTCTTTCTTTAAAAAAAAAAAAGTCAAAATAAAATCTTTTGGTTCAATGCTTGTCCAATTTGTAAATATATTTCTGGGTCTGGTATGCGAAGTTTAATGTACACATGGACTGATAGAAAAAAGGCGGTCTCCTTTCCATCCAAGTGTGTCTATCAGTTCATTGAAATTTAACCTGCATCAGATGTGCATCTGTGGTAGTCAACTGCAAGTGACTGTGGACAAGGGGTGATATATAATTTGGACAGCATCCTGTGAAACATTTTGACAAACGTGTGTAGAAGATAGAATGATAAAAATATTTCCCTTGTCCTAACATTTGCTTGGTTACTACAGATAGCCAGCCAGCCTTGTACATAGCAAAATGCTTTTATTTAATCTTGTCGGAGAATGTTCAGGGAGCTTCCTGCTGTATATCCTTCAAAATATTTTATTTTGGAAACACATTGTTTACATGAAAACCACTTGTTCCCTTCTGCTTGCTTTTATATTTTCAAACATAAATCTTACATATCTATTTTTTTCATTTCTTTTTATGAATGTTTTCATAAGAGATTCATTTAACAATCTCCTGAGTTAATCATTAATCACAATTTGAAGTTATGTCCAATATATTTACTGTTTGCATAAACCAAAAATTATAGTTTCTATAAAAAAGAAATTACAGCTTTAATTGTAGTCATTTGAATATTAACATTTAATATCAACTAATGATTGTACATTTGTTTTGAAGGGTTCATTTTATTTTTGTAGTATACATCATGTCTGTGTTAGTAAATAAAGTGAGAACTGTAGATATAAAAATATATTTTGTAGGAAAATGTTTAATCAACAAGCCAAAAAAACGAAGATTCACTTTCAGCCTTTACTTTTATTACATGATCTAATTTTTACAGAAGCTGTGCTTCGTAAGATTCTTTCTTGTTTGGCAATACACTTGAGATTTAATTCCAATATCAAGCTTATTTTGTTTTTCTTAAAACTATTTTTTGAGTACTGTCAATTTATGAAAATATAGCAATTACCATTTAATGCCAACATTTACATATATTAGAATTTAGTATCTCTAGAAAATTTATGATAACTTTTCTGTTTAAGAAACAATTTATTAATATTTAAAATGTGAATTTTCATAGCTGGATTAAATGACTGCAATCATTAATAAGTTTTCCTCTATTGTGAAAAAATGTTGACTAATTTTTTTATTTATTTATTTTTTTTTACATTTTGGAAATGCATTTTTTCAAATGTATTTTAATTTATTCTATTTCTTACATAATTTTTTTCAGTTTGATACATTTTCTGTGGAATTGTTTGTTATATATTTGGATGCATTAAACCCTTATAACTTTCCCTAAGACATTAAAAAATAGTTTACTTTAAGTGCTATCTGCTTTTATATCTATAAGAAGAAATTTAACATTTGAACTTTAGTTAACCATCAGGAATTGTGTGAATTCTCTTCAGTTTTAAAATTTTTGTCTTATTTAGTTGCATTCTGAAGGAGTGCAGAATTCCGCCCCGCCCCACTAATTTGTAGTCTGGTGTACAGCAGGGGGTCTCTTTTGATGTTGATCAGCTCACAAGGCAGCATACTGTATAGCACTGGCTGAAAAGGTTGTGTGTGTCCCCTCTCCCCTCACCCACATCAGTCCTTGTAATCCATAACACTTACATACATGCAATTAACATACAGATTATGTATGTCAACATCTGCCCCAACCCTGTCTCTTGAGAGATGCCCACTTCTCAATGTAAACACACACTGGGCAATAATGGTCAATAGAATGTGTCAATAAAGCATAATTCCAGTGATTGGATTATTTTAAGTGTTTGTGTTTTGTTTTTTGTTTTTGTGCAAAATATCTCAACATGGGCAAAAACTTTCAGTCTGTATTCTTTCAAATTATAGAAAGATGTAAAACTACTAGTTTCATTAAGTTACATTTTTTTTTTTTTTTTTTTTTTTTCTTCTACAAAGTAGAAGCTTTAAAAGGTTACTAACCTGAATTAATTGTTTTGCTTTTTAAATAACAATACAGATTTCTTAAAAAATTTTAGTGGATAACTTGTTTCCATCACTTTTCCAACCTGGTACAATTAGGTGGCCAATATAGACAAAAAAAACTTTCTCAATTTTGTATATTTCAAAACTGAATCTGTGCTGGAATGGTTCTGACATGAATAAATTTGCCCAAAGTTCTTAATGAAGTGAATCTGCAAACTTAGCTGAGTGTAAGTGTAGGTGGGTGTATGTTATTGTGTGGTGGACACTGGCCTGTCACAAGATAGTGATGTGAATGATGATAGTTGTTTTTTCACATGTCATTGTCGTAGACTCAACAGAAATGGTAATATTGCTGCCAGTTCTAGTCTCTTGGTGCTACTTGGAATATATGTAAAAAAAAAAAAAAAATAAAATATTTGGGTTAGAATGTTGTTTCAATGCATGTGAATTGCTGAAAGGTACTTTTCTTCAGTACTGGTTGACCAGTATTATCAGATGGTGCTAGTTACAGGTACTTGTCATTATAATTAGATTATTATTTACTTCTGTCCTTTAGGAGGATTGACCATAAACCCTTTCAAGTCTAACAATTTTGACCCTCATATTTGTATGACAACTTGTTTTCAGATTTATCAAAATCATACAACTAAAAATTCAGCCTGAATTCTTCCTGTTTGTTCTGGTTAATATGACACCCACAGACACATGTCTCTTTCCACCATCACCCCCCCCCCACCCCCCCAAAATCAGATAGGGCTCTCAGAAGTTTTTCTCCTTTCTGCTGGTTTAAGTTTACTTCACTACCATTTTTTATTTTAAAAAAATTGTACAACTATTTTTAAAATCCAGTAAAACTGGTTTTTATTGATCTCTATCATTTCATAATCATTAAAACCATTTGGAATTTTTCCCATAATTAAAATTATTTCTTGATATTCAGTTTTCATTTTTCTTACATTTTATGAGAATCATAAATTTAACTCCTTGAACATGATCACTTTGCTTTAATATTCTATTTCATTTTATTTCAAAATTCATAATTGGACATTACTTTTCATTTTTAATGTTTTCATGTTTAATGACCAACAACTTGAATGCATTTATGCATTTCATTTCTCTTTGATAGTGTTTGTGGAGTTTACTCTGCATATGTACATTTCCAATCTTAGAAAAACAATTTAAATATTTGCAATCAATTTACCTAATTACAGATCATGAATAGAATAAAAGTATTTGTGCTATTATCACCTAATTGAAAAGAAAATCCCAGTATTTCTACAATGTCTATACCATGATCAGTACACGTAATATGAATGGATTTTTTATTTGGAGTAACTTAAATTGTGCATGTGTGAGTGTATGTATATGATTGTACAATTAAAACTGAATATTATTCATTTACAGCTACTCCTTCAGTTAGTGGTCATTAGGGATTTTACACTTTAAAAATCATGTTAACCTCTTCACTATAAATGGCTGCTGGAACAAAAGCTATTCAGTATCCAAGAAGCCATGTATCATCTGCCGAATCTTTGTGAAACCGGTGCAAAATAATCTGCCGTCCCCAAAGTCAGAGAATAGCTTGTGTCGGCCAGGAAGCACATATCAGACTTTACCAAATTTAGGCTTCCACTGGTGAAGAAGTTATTTTAGAAAACACTGTGTAAACAGGCCTGTATAAATTCAACAAGCCATAACCTAGAAGTATATTTTTGGCTTTTATTGTTTCGTCCTGTGTTGTCATTTCATAAATTTCTACAAATATAACTGAACCAGTTAAAATGATTTGTGTTCAGTAAAACTCCTAGTAATCTTGTTTACTACTGACTGTAGTTACTAATGTATAATCTTATCTTCTCCGCAATTCATTCACTTGGATTATTATTGTCATTTTATATTTTGTCTATCTGTATAGATATTTATAGTCAATTGACTTACTGCTAATTGGTTGTTCTCATTCATAACGAAAATATTCAATACAAATATCAATGCATATTTTATCAATAAAATGGCATACCTCATAGTCTTCTATGTTATTGTATATTCTTTTTTTCTTAGCTAAATAGGTTAGCTTTATTATGTTTTTGATAGAAGATATTTTTGCCTTAAATCAAGCTTCACAATTTTAATGAGTTTTATTTATTGTAGTGCTGTGACTTGAAACAGCATCTGCCCAAATTTAGACACTTTTACTATGTCTTTTTCGTTTCAATAATTAAAAAAATATTTTTCAGTGCCTGGTTTATAATAAACTAATTATTTTCAAAAGAAAAATAACTGTTATTGATTTTTTTCATTGATATTGATTGATATTTGTATCTTTGTTTATTGCTATGAAGAATATTTAGTAAATAATATTGTTTGAAGTACGTATCTGTTTTAATTAGTGAGTAACAGTTTAGAATGTTTTTAATTTTAATAAATCTTCCATTCCACTTTGATGGATTATTTGCTTCTGTTAAAGTGCTTTTAAGAACATATCTTATTTTTATTTATTTTTTTAAAATTAAAATCAGAATTCTCCTATTTGGAGTTTGTACTGTTAGAATTAATAGAAAGGATATGCTGCTCTTTGAACCCTTGTCATTTTGACTTGGTTCTTTCAGTTGTTTTTTTTTTTTTTTTTTTTTTAATGTTGACATTTTATTTTGTAACTTCAGCATTCAAACTAACAGGAAAAAAATTCATGAAGGTTTCTTATATAAAAAAAATTGATGTAACCTTTTTTGCTTTATTATTTAGAATAATTACTTGGGAATCTCATACAGCTTTTGATTTGAAAATAATCATTGTATACTGAAAACACAACTGAGCAGGTATACAGGATTGATTTGTTGGCTCAGTTCGTACTGATTTCTTGTTCAACAGAAAATAACCACGTAAATTATCTCCCCTATTTGTCTGCTAGCCTGCATTGTTTTTTTTTCTCTCTCTCTCTCTCTCTCTCTTTCTAATAACCTTTCTTTTCCTTCATTTTATACTTGGTCTATTTGACTTGTTATGAAAACAAACCTGTCTCGCAATAATGGGTGTCCTTTATCCATTGTACATTGTCCAAAAAACTAAAATATTCAGTTTTAATAAAGGAATATTTTTTTTATTACAAATTGTTGTTGTTATTTGTCTTGAGTAACAGTTTCTCTTTTTTTTTCCAAACATTAAACATTTGTTACTACACAAATTGTCTAAAAGGTTTAGATCTGTTGCAGTTCATCCTGTAAGTTTCTCAGAAATATCTGCCATAATGTCAATTTTCTATTGCTTTTCTAAAGCGTTGAAACAGATCTTTAAAAGAAATTCTTGTGCTTCTAGTGTATAACTTTTAAGATTTTAGTAATAATGTAATTCTCTGCTGAAACAACTGAAAAGTATATAATAAACTTGTAAATATGTCTGAAATAGAAAATAGTGTAAATCCTTTTTTTTTTTTTTTTTGTTCAATAAAACTTCATTTAGGTATAGAGAGTAATGATTAAAGTATGTTGATTTTGTTTGTAATCTCTTTTTATAAATAACTATCTTTCTAGAAATGTACAGTTAATGCAATGTTGTGATCTATAATACTGTTTTCATGGATTGAAACACTTGAATGTTCATCTGGATATGAAGTTTTATAAAAAAGAATTTACTTGTCTCTTTATAGTCCAAATGGATTTGGTAAAAAGTTCTAATCTTTAATGATGAAATGAATACCAGGGTGTAGAAAATTCCAAGAAAGGTTTGCCTTTACAAGCAAATTGACATTTTTCTTTTGTAATAGAACATTACTCAAGGAACCTTGCAAGATTTCAAACTGGAGAATCTTCTACTCTTAAATGGAAAGATATCCTGCAGAAAATAGTTAATTCTATCAAATATGCAAATATTTTCTTTTCATCAATTTTTTCCTTTTTTCTTTTTAAACATACCAAGCATTCAATGAGTACTTGATTCTTTTCCCAGAGAAACCTTTTTGCTTTTTTAAAACAAATTGTTTGCTGACTGGGAAGAAAATAATCGTTATTTTTTTATTTTTATTTTTTTTTCCTCTCTATTTATTTTCCAGGTTGAAATTTTAAAAGGCCGTGACAAAGGGAAACAAGGCATTGTCTGTCAAATTATCAAAGAACGGAATTGGTGTTATGTTGAGGGTCTCAATTATGTAAGTTTTAAAAAAAAAAAAATTATGATCTTATGTTTTCAGTGTAATATGTGGAAATTTTTTCTTTAGCTGAAGATTCTTAAGCTCTGATAAAGCAACTTTACTAATTTACTATTGTTTCCTGAAATTTATTACAAATAAGTGATTGAAAATATTTGTTCATTATTGTAATTTATGCCATTTAATTTTATTATTGACTGAAAAGTAAAATTCTCTAATCTCATCAATCTAAAATTTCTCAAAATAAGAGCATTATAGTACTTTACAAAAAACATTTTATCTGCTAAAACCTTATTAAATATAACATTAAATCTCAAAATTGCTTAACTATTTTATGCCTCTTTTTTTTTTTTCTTTACATAATAATCAGCATTGCTAATTCAACTCTTTGTGGTGTTATCATTTGAAATATTTGCTTGTATGATACTGTATATTATTAGAAATTTACAATAAAGTAGTCAGTTTTTAAGTGGATGTTTTGCATAGTTGTTTCTACACATGAAACCTTGATAGCCCTACCTGAATATCATTTCCACTCTTAATTATCATATCTTGTAGCAGTGATTTCGAATAAGAGAAGAGACACCCCAATGCAAATTGTTTTGCTCACATAAACCAAACCAAACCAATTTTTTTTTTTTTATGTATCTGTAATAAAAATTTTCTCAGATAATCTTCCTTTAAGAAGTTATGTACATTGTTCATATTTTGAGTGTCTTCTCTTAGTCTGCATAATTTTATATGCCTGTGAAGGAATGCATACAATACCTTCATCATATTCACTGGTATGAGATGCCATTCTGAATCTTCACAGCATCAGATTTGTTCCCAACTTTCAGTTTTCAGTGTGCAATGTGTAGTTTTGCATTTCTGTTGACCTTCTGACAAATTCTCACTAATTAGAATGCAGCTCTTTTCTAGATTCATTACTGAATGTAATCTTATTCTAAGCATCTCCATTTCATAGTTCATACCACTTTGACCAACTTCATTTTGCCTTCAAACGCTTTTTTAATGCCAGTTTCTTAAATGAAATACACCCTTTCAGTTGAAGGATGCATTTAGTGGTGCTAATACTAAATTGGACAATTTTTATTCATCCACATCCCTTGCCGTCGTTTTTAGTTGAGTTTTTCTTGTTCTAATCAGCTTTTGTAGCATCCCTTAAGATACGGCTTTTGAGGGCAACTACATCTTGGTCAATTCAAAACACTTTTAGTGCATTGAAATTTTAAATTTTGAGTTTCTTTGCTCACTAAATCATATGCTTGATCATCTTTCTCTTCAGCCTAATTTATTTGGAAATGATTTCATGCAATGAAAGAATGCAAAAATTGATACACACTTTCACTAAATGTAGAAAAAAAAGATCTGTGCTGTTGCAATAAGGGAAAAACTAGAAAGATCAGGTGGTTGAAACCATTTTGCAGGGTAATCTTGTATTGTCCCCTTTCATTCAGAATCCCTGTTACAAAATACATTTATTAGGTAATAATTCCAATTGGGCTAATGTTTCAGCTGTAGAAAACACACTGAAACATACAAAGCTAGCAATTAGAAATTTATAATTGTTAAAATAGGCTGAAGATTTTTGCACAGTACTGCATTCCAGTAAGAATTTGAATTGTGTAGTTTTTCTATAGATTGTTAAAAAAAAAACCCTGCTAGATCTGATTCTTTTATTTCATTTTTGTTTTGCAAAAGTTATCTTTCTCTATTTGAAAATACAAACAGGAAATGATTATATTTCAGTAAATTGGATGCAACTTTTGACTTTTTTATCTTTGGCTTTTGTTATTTATAAGATACTGATTTTTTTTTTTTAGAAATATAACACTATGAATAAATCTGCCATAAATCCTGGAACAATAGTGCGTGTTGAACAGCCTCTCTTGGTGACCACAGAGGTTTCTTTAGTAGATCCTTCAGATGAGTGAGTTTTCTTGAGCTTCTTAAATCAGAAAAATACTTTATTTTGAATAAGGTGACGGCTATTTAAGCCTAAAATAAAAATAAATTTATTTCAGTTTATTGCTGATGTGTTTATATTAATATTATCATGGGATGGGTGAATTTCTGCTATTGGAAAAGGCATGAGTTTACTTCTCTCTGTACTTGTCCTTTTGTCAGATAACCTGAAAAGATATAAACCTAGGCACATGACAAAAGAAAAGAGAGCATTCCTGCTACATGTACTGTACGATCTATGAGATGATTGCAGAAGACATGGCAAGAATATTTGCTTGTACTCTTGAAATGTTATGAATGACAAAATTTTAATATGGTTCTCAAACAACTTTTACAAGATTAACCAACTAACAACTTTTGGGTGAATATGTAGATAGTCAGGCACATGTTTAGGGCCCCCACAGACCACGCAATTGCGGGGGGGGGGGGGCACAAGTTATTATCATATTTGTATGTTGAAATATATATATATATATATATATATATATATCAACTCGTTTCTCTCTCTCTCTCTATCATATATATATATTATAATATTTGATAGAAGCCTTGGGGAGAGGGGGCAAAGAGGTGCAAAGCATTTGTCATTTTTTTTTTTTTTTTTAAATGAACTTGTGAGAGAAATAGATTATAGATATGTTTCAACATACAAGAACATAACTGGTATATTCAAACTTTCAGGATGTCATAAAATGTTTAAGAAAATTTAGTTTATAAACAACCAAATATGAATACTATGACTGCAAAAACTCATCTAAACACAATTAACTCCTATTCTACTAAAAAAAAATAAATAAATAAATAAAAAATTAAGATAAAACAAAAACATCTTCAAAGGGACATTATTGTCTCACTTGGCTTTTTATTTCATTCCTCCAACAGCCCATGCTTATTCCTGCCAGTTAGTCTATGTAATTTGAGTACCTCATAATTTCATCCATTTCACTTCAGTTTATTTTTTCACTCTGAAGTATTTTGATGTTCTTTGAGGAAATCGAATTTTTGTTAAGTGTTTTTTTTTTATTTTAGATTTTCTTTTGTTTTTCTGATTTCTCAATATTTATTTGTATTATGGTTTTATTTAGGCCAACTGGGGTCTGCATGTGTAATTTTACTTAATTTTTCATTAATGGCCTTCGTTTGGCCTGCAACCAGTCATTATAAGACGATCGATCCATCCGTCTACATTTTTTTTAGTCAAGTCAACTTCTTTCAGACTAAAAAACCGAAAAACAAAATAAATTTGGCTTCAACATATTCGTAAGTAGATTTTTTTTTCTTAACTCTATTTTAAAGAAATTTAAAATGTGTTTTAAAAACAAATGAAAGATTAAATACTGGAAGTAGACGTCCTTTTTGCCAATCCGAAGCTTTTTTCTTTTTATTGAACTGTTCATTTGAATCTTCAATGAAAATCTTTAGTCACATGTACATTGCTGTTTGAAACCCTATTTGCAACTTTACATCCCATTCCTGCATAGCTTTTTTGACACATTATTACTGTTCTTTTTCACCTAGAGATTGGAATTTACATACCTCAATTATACACTCAGTCTGTAACACTAGTGACGGTACACTTTTGTCAAACACTTTGTTACCTGTGATATCAGTAACATTTATTTAACAGCGTTAATTAAGCACCACATGCTCGTTTTCATTTCTGGTAGTGGGTTATTTTGTTTTGCTTGATTGTATTTTAATAATTATTGAATACTGAGTCTAATCTAAAATGAAACGTGCTCACAAATTCAGTGGGGGGGCCCACAAAAGGAAGTTGAAATTACAGAGAGTAGCAAATGCTGTTGAAAAGACTCACAGGATATGTGAATTTTTCTCTTCCACCAGCTTGCAGTTAAATGTACATGATAACCCTAGTGTTAACACACAATCCATTTCTGATTCTGAGCATGAAAGTGCAGTGCCAGATGAGCAATGGCCAATCCCGTCAACATTCAAGCATACTGATCCAAGGTATGTTCTCTGATGATCCTGCTGATTGGAAAGAATTAAATGAAACACAGCGTATTGATTTGGTTTTGAAGGGTCCAGTTCAGCTGACGGACTATGATTTCCCATTAAACCAGGAAAACCCACCGGAAATTTTCTGAAAAGAACTATTATTTGACACTGAAAAATAATGAAGCTGTTTGTCGTTCTTGGCTTGTCTACTCAAAGTCTGCTGATCGAGTTTTCTGTTTTGCCTGCCATTTGTTCAGTAGTGAAAGTAAAAGTCGTGGGGGCCTGTCTTCGTTCCTAGGATTTGGTAACCAGTGGAGCCATCTGTCGAAAACTCTGAAAACACATGAACAATCAACTCATCATAAGGAGTGTATGATGGTGTGGCATGATAAATGGTCAGGCAACCCTGTTGACTTACAATCAAGTAAACTGATTCAGACATACTGGAGGGCAGTTTTATTTCGTTTGATTAATATAATTCAGTTTTTGGCTGAGAGAAATTTGGCTTTCCGTGGCACAAATAAGAAGCTTGGTAATACCAGAAATGGAAATTTTCTTGAAGTGAAGCTAATAGCAAAATTTGACCCTGTCTTGTCTGAACATGTCAGACACACTAAGAGCCATGAACTGAGTGATCATTATCTCAGCAACTGCATTCAGAACGGACTTATCGACCTTTTTGCTAAGTCAATACGGGACAAAATCATTTCCAAAGTTCTTGCATCAAAATATTATAGCATAATACTAGATTGCACACCTGATATCAGTCACACAGACCAACTAAGTATTGTTCTTCGAGGAGTTGAATTTACAGAAGGATTTGGAGCAGAAATTTTTGAACACTTCGTTGAGTTTCTTGATGTGTGTGAGACAACCAGAAAAGGCCTTTTTGACAGCATGATTAACTTCCTGTCCAAGTATGGCATTGCCATAGAAGACTGTCGCGGCCAGGGGTATGATAGTGGATCCAACATGCGAGGAAAAAATCATGGCGTGCAGGCACATTTCTTGGAAGTAAATAAAAAAGCTGCATACATGCCATGCGCCAGTCATCAACTTAATCTGGTAATTGCTGATACTGCAAGGTCGTCAGTTACTTCCATTTCTTTTTTTGGCTATTTGCAACGTATGTACAATTTATTTGGTGTGTCAATGAAGCGATGGGCTATTCTGAAGAAGCATGTGACCCACCCTTCAGTTAAAAGCCTTCCTGACACAAGATAGGAAGCAAAAGTAGAAGCTGTAAAACCATTACGTTTTCAGACAACAGAAATTTTGGAAGCGATTGAAGAATTAGAACGAGTGTCTCTGGATAGTAGAGATGGATTTATCAGCACGGAATGTCGAGCTTTAGCCACTGAAATTAGGAGCTGGCATTTCCTTGTTTGTTTGATTATCTGGTATGATTTGCTGTTTCAAATAAACATTATAAGTAAAGCGCTACAGAGTCCTTCAATATGCATCAGTGACCAAATTTCTCACATCAAGGCTGGCATATCATTTGTTTCATAAGCAGGGAGGACTTGTAGTAGTCGAAATTAAAGCAAGAGAATTAGCTGATGAACTTGAAGTGGATCGTGCTTATCCAGAACCAAGGAGAAGAAAGAAAACATGTCTCTTCAGATACGAATCGAATCGGCAGATGAGTCAGATCATCAGACTAGTGGAGAAGCATTTCACCGAGAATTTTTTTATCCACTCATGGGTACAAATTCACAGTCTTCAGGAACGGTTTGCAAACATGAATGATTTTAAATCAAAGTACGGGGTTTTTGTGTGGTGCAAGTAACATGAAATCTGCAATAACCCCAGACATGTTGGTGTCCTGCTGCGCTGCTTTGGCAAATGGTATTGGAGAAGGCAATATTGACTGTGAGAAACTTGAAAGAGAAATTATCAATTTCGTCAGCCTTGTGAACACTAAGAAGTGTATTACATTTTCTGCTATTGAATGTATAAATTATATAATGAAACACATACTTGTCAATTTATATCCCAACCTAGCTGTTGCACTTAGAATTGTAACCATATTGCCAGTTACAGTGGCATCTTGTGAGCCAGTTTCTCTAAATTCAAACTAATTAAAAACTTTCTTCAGAACTCAATGTCTCAGGAAAGACTGGCTGGCTTATCTGTTGTAGACATTGAACATGAACTAAGCCGAGAAATTGACACAGATAATTTAGTGCAGCAGTTTGCCACAGAGAAAGCCAGAAAAGTGAAATTTTAAATATAAGGATGGCAGGGACACAAATTTTCTTCAATTCCATGTTCAATTTTGGTAAAACCTGTTTACTGTTTATTTTTTTTCGACTCTGACCAAAGCTTTCTTCCAACTGCATTTGTTGCTTTAGTATGCACAAACTTTTTGTATGACTGAAAACCTGTTTTAATACCATTTTGAAATAATTTTCATCGAAAGGCTGTTTTTTACATCACGGACTTTTTTTTTAAGTACAAATTAACATGAAAATACTTTTATCTGCTTCTTTATTTACTATTCAAGAGAATACAAATTAACACATCCCTATAAAAACCTGTTTAGTGTTTGACTTTTCATTATTTAACATCTAAGTGAGTTCCATGTTTACCATTTATAAAGGGCAAAATTATCTTTATTTGAAGCACAAATTTGTTTTGAATAGTTTTCATTTCTGGTTTGTTTTGTTTTTTTGTTCTTTCTTTTTCTGCTTTCCCATGCTGATACATTAGATGTGACATTTGTTTTTGTTTCTTATTGTTAATGGATTTGTGAAATAATCACATTTCAACGGACCTGTTACAGAAGGTTGCAGTGCATTATCTTTGAAGTAAAATATTTTAACTAGATAATCAGGGATTTATTTCCCTGTAAAAGTATGAGATAAATTTTTTTTTATAAGTTATCAAGTTGGTATTTGCATCTTTGTGAGAGTGTAGGGGCCTTTTATCACTTAATGATTTTCTCCTACATTGTGACATTTCAAAATGACTTGATTACTTTTAATGTTGTTTTGGATTTAATTTGTTTTCTTTCTTTCCCCCTAACACTTTCTGACACCCCTCTCCATTTTTACAAAAAAACTCCTGAAGTCTAATTTTGGACAGTATATCACTCTTTCTGTAGCAAAATAGTTTTGAAATTTAGGTTTAAATTGTTTGAAAATTCTTTGGAAAACTTGTAGGAGATTGAGAGCAAAAACACAATGAAATGGCTATAAAAATAGGTAGAAAATACCAAAAAATAGCTAAAAGTTGTGAAACCGTTAGCTTCAAAACCCCAATTCTGCGATTTCTTCTGTTTTTTTCCGAATATCTTCGTTCCAAGAGTATGTTATTTTGTTTAAAGTAACATTTATTGTGGGATGGGGGGGGGGGGGGCTAAAGTTGAATTTTGTGGTCCCCCCACCCGCAAAGCACATTCTGCGGAGCGGGGGGGGGGTGATATTCCTAAGCACGGCACTGTAGATAGTGTAACAGTAGTGTGGAATTGGTGAGCTAAGTTTAAGTTTTGACCTAGTATATTGCTTTTACTTGGTACTCATGCTCTTAGAAATGGTATAAATCCATTTCTTCTGATATCTAAATTAAGTTTCAGAGTAGGCTAAGATTTGTAGTCTTGTGTAGCAACCAGTCTAAAAAGGTGGGTCAACTCTGAATTCAAAACTATGGAGAAGGCATTGGGGAAACGATTTTACTGTCTTTTCCAAGATGTTTTAATAATTCACAGATAAATTTGTGGAAAGTTATGATGAACACCCATGTTCTGAACAACTTTTAGAATTTTCAATAGACTGAGTTGTTTCCCTTACTTTTCAAATGTTGTTTACACTGGCTGGTAATGAATTCAATAATATATACATTTACTCTAACTAAAGTTTTTCTTTCTTTTTATATTCTTATTATTGAAAATTTGGATAAATTAGATTTCTCTTTTTGTAGTGATTTATGTGTATTTCTCACATCTGCCCTTTTAATTTTGTAATCCTTACATTAAACATAAGTGTATCCTATTATTTTACTTGTAATATGTTAATTTATGGGCTATAATTTATCTAAGATAAGCCATGTTTTTGGTCAGGTTAACCTCCAAATAACACTATGCTTGTTCTCAGGAGGCTCTAAATTATACTTAATGACACTATCCTTGAAAATTTCCTGATTTTCCTATTTGAATTTTCTGATGAATCATAATTCTTAAGTCAATGATTGAATGAAATCCTTGCGAGGTTCACAACTATAAAATATTTATTGAAATTCCCCCATTTCATTGTTTAATATCTAAGCTTAACAACTGTAATAAAATGTTGCAATAACAACCATAAGTATGTAGGTAATTAAAGTAAGAGGGCACAAATGAAAAGATTAAAAACTGACAGATTTTCCATTTTCACTTATGCAAATGTTAAATACATGAGTGTTATTGCCTCTTCTATTTCTCCTTTTTCTTTCTTATGTGGTTTTTTCCTCACTAAAATCAAATAAACCTGATATATCTTTTTCTTCCATCTTTCCTTGTAAACAGTACTAAATGGTCCATCATTTGAGGCAATGTCAAGACATAATGCCCATGTTTACTTATAGAGGAACAATCAGAATTATATTCTTATTGTCTAAAATGAAAATATAGTAAATAAACTTATAATTATCCTAAAGGAATTACTTGTTTACTTTCTTTCATAGTTTCACTTGACCTGTTATCATTTACTAGTTTAATTGTTTTTGAAACCTCCTAAGAAAATGAATTTTATTTGAGGCATTTGGTTTTCAAAGATTTTACTTGTAACCTTTTTCTAGAAAACCTACTGCAGTCCAATGGAGATACACAGAAGATGGTGAAAGGGTTCGTGTATCAAATCGAACTGGCCGAATAATTCCACTTAGTCGAGATGCTCGATATGCAGATCCTGAAGATGGCATTAACACTATGGACTTCAAAGGTAAATACTTTTCTTTTTTCTTATGTCTTTCAATTTTCATTTTATTGCTAGTTTAGTAAGATATGTGTATAAAATACCCATTTTGCTGATATTGATGAAAATCTTAAAAAAAATAAATTTAGTTTATTAAGTAAAAATATGACACTTTTAAAATTGACATTAACTTTAATCTACTGTTTTATTCCACTATCTTCTCCATTTCATAATTCCATTCTCCCAGAATATTTTATTCTGAGCAAAGAACTACTCAAGGTAATTTTTGCAGTCTTTCAGGGAATTGGACATTTTTCATAAAGAGAATTTCTGAAGTCCAGAAAAAATAGTAATCCAAAGGTGTAATATGTGGTGACTAAAAAAAACTTGAGATCTAGTGTTATTCTGATGGAATCTTGTTCTGGGTGCATCTCATTGATTGCTAACTTAATTAGGAGCACTAAATGTTTGATTTGCTGGAATGTGGTGTGTTAATGGGAATTAATTTTACTTAGCCTAAAGTCTTGTGCTCCATATTGTTGTAAAGCCTGTTGCAATTTTTTTTAAATAGAATATTTTGTTATATTTTAAGTCATGAATTGTACATGGAAATATATTGAAATATTTTTTCTTGCCTAAAATATGCAAAAGTCACACATCAAAAATAGCTAACATAACCAAGTTGAGGCAAATTAATTTCATTTCTTTATTTGGATATTTTGAGTATGCTGGCTACCTCTTGTATCTTATAGCATTGTTTATGCTGAAGTAATATCTTCATTTGATTACTATCAACTTCAACTGATTTACCCAAGTGTGGGACATAATTTATTTCCTGCACTAAATTTTACAATATGTACTTTGTAAACTACACAGTATTTTGCAATATTTTAATTTTTCTTAAAATAAAAAATACAATATGCCTAAAATGTTTTCTATCATCAATGAACAACTTAAAATTAAAAAAAAAATTGAAATGCATGCTGATATGGTAGCTATTACAATACAATAAGAAAAGCAATTTTTTAATAAAATTAGTTAAACTAACTATATACTTCTGATGTTAGATGACAGCAAAAAAAAAGTGGACAAATCAATGTTTTTCTATTCTGACTTTGACTTCCATATCTTTTTTAAATTTTTTTTTTTAATAATTGTCATAAAGGGAGTAAATATTCAAGAGCTTGTCAAAAAAAAAAAAAAATTTTTTTTTTTTTTTTAACTTCACAGAAACCAACAAAGATACAACTGAAGCTGTACTTACAAAAATCACCTTTGAACCTAAACTGAAGACATTTGAACAAGATCTAATGGATGAGTATGGAATCAAAGAGGACCGGCAACGAGCTCCTACATATTACTATTGAACAATTTGTATGTGAATAAAAATTTCTGGAAATTGTTTTTATTGTGGTTTTGTGTTTATCTTCCAAATGATGGCCCCAACCTAATGCAAAAGTATTAGCAATTTTACATAATCTGATATCTAATGCATTTGTAAAAAAAAAGGGACTATAAACTGTAATTTTGCTTCCCGTCATTTTTTTCAATACAATTATGTTTAAAGTGCAGGCTGAGTAATATTTTATGTAAATGAGTTAAATGAAATAAGTATTATTATCCATATAGGAGCACTACTCTGTCTACTATGACATCTTGTGTTAATTCCTGATAATCCATTTATCTTCGTTTTGAATGCACAAAAATCTTGCTAAAAGAAATTGTGCCCGATTTTTAGACTTGATCCTTCATCAAATAATTATCTTAATGTAGTTTCAGTAACTTTAATAGAAGCTTGAATTTACAGAAGCTTTTTTTGTTGTTTGTTTATAGGTGAATACGTCTCACCTAGTCATAGCTAAAGTATTGGTAGTAATGTCTTTTGTTTGTCTTTCTGAATAGCACACCTAATTTACACCAAAATAACTTTTGCTTTGTTCATTCACGTTCTCTCATAGATAACCACATACATTACAATGGTTAAATAGTGTTTCTGAAATTTTTAAACCTTTTGTTGAAGATAACGTTTTCAGCATTTTAAGTCATTAGTAGTTTTCACTAATGAAGATCATACATATAAACATCATTTGCCTTTGAAACAGGAAATCTTCGCAAAAATATTTTCTCTACAGTAGAAACATTTTTAAAAAATGTTTTGTACAGTCAAATGAATAAATTAGAAACAAATATTCTCTAGTGATGATAATGTACAAAGATTTCAATATGGCTGAGTGAGATACCTACAATAAAAAAAAAACTTACCATGAATTGTTTTTAGCAGTGTGCACCCTCCACCTTATGATAGGTGGCACACTGCTTGGAATAAGTTGCCCATAACTGCTCTAACCTATAAAGAGTAGTTAGAAAAGTGTAATTTGTAAATGTAGAAAATGGATTAACACCAGGTTTGAGAATGGTTTTGATTAACAAAAGAAAATGTCCCTTATCAAATGAGTGGTAATATGCTGGATAAGTTGATCGAAATATGTTTTCATATTCCCCACCCCATTGATAAGAATACAAATATGGCTAAAATAAGATATATTTTCTGTTGCGTAATGGTAGCGTTTTTAATGTGGAAGGTTCTATAATACAATTTTAACATTTTCAATGCAGTAAGAAATTAATATTACTATCAATTTTAGTACAGATTGAATTGTTATATGAAGATTTAAATTTATTTTTTCTTTTAATGAACATCTATTTTTCTTTCTAAAATTCATATGGAGAGGTGATGTAAATAGCATTTGAGGTAGTGGAGAGCCTCGTAGAAATTGGGTTTATTGGCATATTTTTAGAGTTTTCATTTGCTCCTTTTCAAATAATAGATAAGCACGCTCTGAAAATTGCCTGGCTAAGAATTTTGTTTGACTCACAACCAGCAACTTTACAGATATGATACAGAGAGTGATTCAGGATAGTTGTTCAAAGTTGAAGTAATGGGAAATGTTACTTATGACAAATATCAATTCTGCATGGCTGAAGACTTGCTTAATTGAACAAAATTAGCACCTGTTTTATGGCAGATTGGAACTCAATGGTATACAACCAAAAGGACTTGAAAACAGTAGGTATAAAAAAAAAAAACTAAATGACTCCTGGCCAAATCAGTCTCATGCAAATTCTACCAAACATTTTTTAATGATTTTTCAAATGAAATTTTTGCCTTCGATGTAGTCTGGAATGAGATTTTTAAAAAATCTGAAATATTCAAAGCATGAAAAAAGCACTTAAAAATCTGTTAATGGCAAATACACCAAATTTTAATTTGTATAATATTTTTTGTCTACATGAGTAGAACAAAGATAATCAACATCAAAGCTAATTATTACCAATAACTCAGAACCTCATCCCCCTCCTCTATAAAAATATTATTATTTATGAATTCTCATATCCTTTGGGAGATTGCATATTCACTATCAATAACCAAAAAACATTAAATTCATAAATTAGCCAGAAATGCACCACACTGTAAGTTAAACTGGTCACTTATCAAAACTTAATGCAATTTGTATGCATTGTATGTATATCATTCATTAAATTACAAACATCTGTTATCTATTATCTGACCTCGTGCATAATTTTGCACAGAAGTGTATTTTATGAACCAGCAAAAAATGTGAGCTGGTTCACAAAAGAAAATAAATATTGTTTTTGGAAATAAGAATATTGTCTTGAAAAGAAAACATTTCCCAGGTCAGGAAATGTGGAGACAGAAATGTATTTATGGTAAAAATAAATATTGCATTGAAGAAATGTAATTGTTTTGTTTTGTAAACCAGCATAACTAAGGTCAGATAATATAAACCTCGAAATTGTCTTGTAAACAATGTGCCTGGCATGGCAAAACGAGATGTGCAATATATAGACTGGAAAACAGTTGAGTTGGTAGTAAGAAAGAAGTTAGTCTGACTTCTGATTGCAACTGCTGCCTAAGTGAGTCACAAGGAGAGACAACAGTTGAGTGTGGTTTCTGGTCGCTACCTTGTATATGTGTGTGCTGACTGTCTTCACCTTAGACTGAACTATCTCCCAGTCCACAGGCAACGTTACCAAGTTATGAATAAAGAAAATGTTGTATACCTTTATTTACATATGTGTTAATATTGTCATTTTTATCTGTGAAAAAGTTGATTTTATGAGAGAAGATAAATTTTTCATTGATGGGTATACAACACACCTCAGATATATTTAACATGAAACAACTGTTAGATATTATCTACTAAGTACTGTATTGCATTCGCTTCAAGGAACGACTTAAAATACTCCAGGCTGTTGTATAAAAGAAACACTCTAAATAAAATATTTTTTCCTCCACAGAAGTTTTTGTTTATTTTTGTGGTATGGCTATTGGTGTTGCCAACAAGTATTTTCCGGTATTGTGAAGGTGAACAGGAATGTGTTTTTGGATGTAAGACGTCTTGATAATATGGTCATTAAACCAATACATATATTTACTTTTTTGTCAGATAAATCTCCCAAAAACATTTAAACTGATATACAATGTAGTGTGTGTTTGTTTGTTTTTTTCACTCAAAATGCTAGTTGATCGAAAATAGTTGTGTATGATTGTGTCTGTGGACTTATATTCCTATATTTCTTTTATTTTGTGTGAGTATATATTCTTTACAATTTTATAATTGTGTGATTGAATATATACATCCTGTCTGTATCCCCTTCTTTTTGCATTTGTCTAATTCAAAAATTTTTTGTGTATGTATAAGATATGTATGTGTAATTAAATATATGGTTTCCTTTGTATCATGTTATCTGATGTATCTATTCTCAATTTATTTCTGGTTTAAATAATACAAGCTTCACTTCCTCTGTTAAAAACATTTTTTTTTTAAATATTCCAAATTTATTTAATTTTCAATGGTCTGAAGAAGACAATTTACACTGTCGAAATAAATCTTGATTTATAACTGTCCAAATATGAGTTTTCCTCTCAATATTTTATAATGCTCTGGACAATATCATCGAGCTCTATATTTTTTCTTTATGAAATTAATATAAATTATTAATTAAAGTCTTTTGGATTTCCATCTCTATTATTAGAGATCTGCCATTCTCTCCTATAAAAATATATATATATATATATATATATATATATATATATATAAGCCGACCACCCTTCCCTAGCATAGAATCATTCATTTTGCAAACTTAGGGATTTTACTTGATCAACTCAACATCGCAATTTTATCCATAAAGCCAATATCTGGCATGGGCGAAAAATTATTTTTGGAAAATTTAATGTGACTTTTTTTTTTTAATATTCTATATCTAAGCAAAGGTGAGCCTATATTATCTTTAGATAATTGTTTATTTTTTGTTTAGAATCTTCCTAAATCCTGGTTTGCATGAGATACATTCATCCGGTTTACTACTAAATTCCTCTAATTGTGCAATGCAGGCTCACCCTTCAGCTTTTCTTTTTTATATTGGCTTGTATAGAACATAGACCCCTTTTTGTTTTAAATATAAATAATGTTCTTGATTGCATTTGTTTTTAATTTAAAGTTTTTTTTTGTGGATGAATATTAGTCTTATCTCAAAGTAAAATATAAAAAATAAGCACTATTTGTACACAATATGCAAATATCATTTATGTTAGTTTAAAAATAAATTTTTTCCATGAACAGTTGAAATGTCTTTGCATCAGCAAATTCAAATGATTACTGAATGGCAAGAACTAAACACATTTCAAAATTCATTTGTCATGTGTATTAGTTATTATCAATATTAAAGTTTTTCAGAAATTTACTATTTTCTATGGAAGACAAACATGAAAGAATTTTGTGATAAAAAGCCACTGATTTCTAGGTTATATTTGACTTTAATGCAATAGAAAAATACATCGGTATCTCTTTTTAGTTTTTGATTTCAACTAAAATTAGACTTAAGATTACTGCAGAAAAAATGTGGATGTACCCTACACAGTTCTATTATTTAAAACAAACTTTGAACAGAATACAAAGAAGTAGAAACAGTCAAGTAATGCATAAAAGCTTTACCTAGTTTCAAAATAATTTATGAAGACACTGAAGTTTCCAAGCATAAGAATAATCAACATCAATTTTTGGAAGAAAGAAAATATTTGGTTTTTAACAACTTGGACTACAAAATATGTTGAAGCTACAGCTACTATATGTAGTGTCAATCAATTAATCAGATTCAATTGACTTATCTTTTGACTAATTTTAAAGTTTTATGTACACACCACTTATCATGTAAGATATAAACAGGGTGTGATGGATAACTTTCTGTCTAATTTATGCAATAATAAAAATAACTGACATTTTAAGATACATTTACCAAAATTAGACAAAAATATCTCGAAATGCAAAAGAATAAATATATTTAATAAAATCACCATTGGCTTCAACCACAGCCTCCAGATGACTTTGGAATCTCCTTCATCTCTTCTGAACAGCAGTCTCTGTTTAATTTGGTGAATGCTGCCATAATCTTTGCCTTCAGTTCATGTTTGGTGTTTACAATTTGTTCTCATGCTCAACTGTGCCCTACACAATAATCAAGGTGGTTGCATTCTGGAGAGTTGAGTGGCCAGATGTAAAGGGTGATGCAGTTGCAGCGCTCTGCTTGCATGGCATGGTACAGAGTGCTGGTGTTCTTCTAACAGCCACCCTACTTGAACCAGGGCAACACTATTTTCTTGTGGGAAGATAAATGAAGGCATAACATTGTCATCACTAGTGATCGCTCCAGGTACCTTTGCAATTACCATTAGGTTCATCCAACTCTTTTTGAATTCTCTACATTGTCCTCAGACTGACACCCAAGCACTCTAAAATGTTTGTGTTAGAACTTCTAGTGCAAATGCCAATTAGTAAAGCATGCTGCTTCCAAAGAGTAACCTAAGTGAATATATATAGAGTGGAGTAAGTTGAGTCATTGCGATCTTTTTCTTATAGACAGTGCCCGACTGACCATACTATACTGGGCAGTCAACAAAATCCAAAACAATGTGCGTGCGCAAAATTAAAAATATAAAATGGTGAAAATTTACTCATTGCACAATTGTATATCATCACATATACAACCTAAGACCATGTAGCATGCTCTATTATTGTTTTAATCACAATTATAGTATGGTAGAAGTTGTCATGCTAGACTCAGACACACTATATAAACATCTATACAAAAAATAAGTAATTCTCTTTGGTTACAGTAGTCACTTGTTCTAATTTAAAAACTGTTTTTTCTTGAAAAAGCAACACTTTGAATTGACATTGTCAAATTAATATTTATGATCTTAAGTCAACGCTTCAATTCAATATTCAGCTAAGTGTATATATATATAATATGAAATAATCAATAAAACAGGCAGTAGGAATTTTTGCATTATTACTTTGGTAACCAATAAGAGTCACCAATTAAATTTCAATATTTAATAATTTCAGGATGATAAGGCTGGAAAGAGATTTGTCAAGTGAGGCATTTAACATTGAAGATATATTTTGGCATTAAATCAATAAAATAATCAAAGTATCCAAAATTAAAACACTTGAGAATGATTCAGATTTGATGATGCATTTGGCTAGAAAGAGAATATTGCAATAGAAAACAAACTAATGATTATTTAAACAGACAAACTTATTGTGTACATTTGTAAATGATAGATTTTACAAGAATTCATACACAGCTTCTCACTTAGAAAGTCTGAAGTGTTTATATATATATATATAATGTGTGTGTGTGTCAGTGTAGAGAATCTGGTGTTTATTTGCAATGATTCAATTAATAGCAGCAAGAGAGTACATGTCTAGTTTCATTTATAAATTATTCATTTGAAATCTCAGAGAAAAGTATGAACAAGTGGAATGTATATCTCTTAAATATTTCAAGAGTTTTAAATATCAAGTAACTCAATAGTTGTTGAATGTGCTAAGATTAATAAGAGGCTTCCAGCTTGTCATTTATGAGTGCAGAATTAAAGGCAATATATTATGTCCAAGCTGAGTAGGCAGATACTGAAGCCAGTGCAGACATGCCCAGTCTGAGACGAAGAAAGAGTAAGTGTGAGAGAGATTACTGCTATTAATTCTATAACAATTGGGAGAATACAATACACACAGCAAATATTGGTTGCCATAGTTTTCAGAAAATGTCAGGTGATTATCATTCAGAGTACAAAGTGCAGTCTAAAAGTTTGGTGACTACAGATTTATGAACAGGAAATGTTAACAGAAAATGAAGCAAGCATTGACAAGATTTTTACAGCTGTAACCCTGCAGTTCATATATGAGAAATTAAACAGGACAGTCTGTGAATAGGATGAACAGACAGACAGCCAGGCTGCCCTGACTGTTGTTTTGTGCTATCCAAGCAGAGACCTGTTTCTACATGTCATGGTTGACTGCCTCTTCCATTCATGCAAGGTCTGAAATTCACCCACCTTTCTTTGGGACACTTAAATTACAGACAAGCATTTGTGTCACACAACCAGACTTAGAAATAAAGAGTAACCTAAGTGAATATATATATATATATATATATATATATGAGAAATTTGTTTCAGTATTTTGACTCATTAATTTTTCAGTTTGCAGGGAAAATGTTGCACATTACTTGAAACAAACCTGCTTTATCTTATTCCTCTGTATCTTGTTAGGATAGCAAACAATAAGGTTTATTTAGATAGCAAGGATTTTTAAATAAGAATTAATAAATACTTTTCTTAAAATTTGTTACAAAAGTTTTAGAACCAAATTTCAACAGGTTTCATTTACTCAGCCAGCAAACATTCTCCTCTACAATTTTTTCATTTCATATATATAATGTATATTTATATGTAAACAGGAATATGCAAATGTATTGAACACAGATTTTTAAAAAAATTTTATGATTGCTATGAACCTAAAAACTCGGGCAAAATTCTTAGTATAGCCTATATAGAATGTGAAATAAAAAAAATGTCTACAATTTATTAAAAAATACAACAGAAAGTAACAAAAAAAGTTTTGAACACATTAAATAGCATTCATTATTTCATGACATATCCATTATTTGATATGATAAACATTTGGAATAGTTTGTGGTAAGCTTAAATTTTATTCCACTCCTTCTGACAAATCACCTTAAAATTAATCAGGTTTTGGAGATTCCTTTGATGAACTCAAGGTCAGGTCACTGACAAGGTTACTCTAAGATGTATATTTTCTTTGTCTGGAACCATTCTTTCAGTTTTACTGCAGTGACACTTGCTAAAAAATCTAATGTGAAATTTCAAATTGAAGCAGCATTTCATAATACACAATGTGTTCCTTCAATATATATGCATCCATACAACTCAAGGTAAAACACCATGGAATCGTTATTTTGGTATTTTAGGGTTTAAATGAATTGTCTTTTCTCTAGACATATCTTTATTTCCACCAAAGAGTTTGGTTATAGCCTCATCAGACCATAACAGTTTGTATCAGAATGATGCAGGCTTACTGAAATGACTATGGGCAAATTATAGATAAGTCTTCACATTAGCGGAGAGAGAGTTTTCAATGCAGTTCTACTCTATGAAGTTTCAGATCAATTGTAACTTTGCTTACTTTTGTGTGAGTTCTTTGCAGGTTCTTCTGAAGTTCTCCTCACATTGCGAGTGGCTTGTGCATGATTTTTTGACAAACTTATCTTATTGCTCATTCACTTACATTATGAGGACATCTTTTTCAAGGTAGATTTCTGGTCAGATCATTTAATTTTCATAGTTTGAATGAAGAAGAGAAAATGGAATGTCACTTACCTCATAGTGGAAAAAGAAGTAGTGACAGATGGCAATTTCTTTTATAGAAAGATACAATGGAAAGAGAGAAGAATTATAGAAAGGAAGAAAAGCAATAAAGCTTGACTGAGAATACAAGTTGGGAGATTTTGTTTTGTATGTGAAAGGTTGTGATTTAAGAGTAAGGAAGGACGATAGAGATCCTGGGAGAAGTTTTTTTTATTTTTTTAACTACACCTTCCATTTTTGAATGTCGGGTCTAATCACACTGACAAGGATCTTGAACTTGTTGAAGTTCACTCTGCCTCTCATTTCATGACTAGAATATTTAATTATCACCTCATTGAATTCTTGAGAGAGCTCTTTTATTTCCATCTTGATGAAACTCGTGTACTATCCCAATCTTCAATGACCATTCAAAGTACATGTGGATGTATATTACTGATCGTGATTGGTTGGCAGAAATTTACAGAATCAATAATTTGAATACAATTCAGTTTAAAACTAAAATTTTTACAAAATTTTAAAAACTAATGTGTTACTTTCTTATGTATTTTTGCATTGCAACCAAAATGATTCTCTAATCACTGTATATTTTGATGTTGGAATGAGATATCATATCAACAATAAATCTGTGTCTGCAAGAACTGCTATTTTTACAATATTTTCTTACTTGCTTCAAAATTTAGTCAAAATTTCTATCCATAACAATTGCATACTATACGTCTTTTTTTCTTATTTATCATATATTGATAATTAGTAAAACATTCAAAATGATGCTAAACTAGATCTTTACTTTGTGTCCATCAGGTAAACTAAATCAAATCTTTAACTTTTTATTCAACTGTATTAAGTCAATATCAAATTGGATATTTCTTAACCAGAAACTAGTTATGACCTTTCTTCTGATTTTTTTTTTTTTGGTCATTAGAGCATCAAACCTATAAAATTAGATTTGTATATTTAGTATGAAAATTTATTGATGTTTGGTAACTTATAAATCCTCAAAATAACAATTCATTGTTATGCCTGTGTTTAGTGCATAAAAATACAGTAAAAAAAAAAGATTAAAAAAATATATTTTAAATCTAAGCATTGTTCCTATTTTTTTAAATTAAATGATTCAAGAGTTCATGACTGATCTTAAAATAGATATATTTCAATAAATACATTATTCAAATCCATGATCATTGCTACACGGAAATTTCTATGTTTCGAGATTTTACATCGTCATCAGGCAATGTTATATATATATATATATATATATATATATATATATATATATATATATAAATCCAAAACAAAGCAGTTTGATGGTCAAATCCCAAAGGAGATCCTATCCTATATTATAGATAATATTCCTTTTAATATTTCTTATAATAATTGTTTTTTTTTCTTTAGTCATATAATTTACTTATAGATTAGCCTCTTGTGTTTTAACTTTTTATTTTGAGGCAAATTTTTAACGTAAATTATTTTAAACTTAACATTATTCAGGCCCTGTTTTGGATTGAAAAGGAAAAACTTTGGAAAAAAATTTGAAAAGGCTGAGTGAAGCTTGACACCTTTCTTTTCTAAACACATTTTTATATTTCAAAAATATTTTTTAAAACATATCTATCTTGACTTCTCTTACCACCATTTTCCAGTGTTCCCTTCTGTCTGCTAATCTGACACATTTTCCTTCCTCTATCTCCCTTTCCTCTTCCCTCTCCTTCTTTTTCGTTACTCTTACTGCTGTTGTCTTTACACATAAGCATACTCAAGCTATTGTATTTTACTATAATGATTATGATTGCTGATGATGCGAGGTTAGTTTCACTCATTGAAATTGGCATACAATCTTGGAAAATTTGAATGTTTTATATATATATATATAAACAAAGTTTTCACCTGGGTAAAAATCAGTTTTTGTCATTTTGAACCAATGCAGTTTCATTTTATTTTTAATTGCTCTTGGTGTTCAGTAGAATGACACTGAAACAAATTCAAAAAAATGGGCAAAACACTAACAAGATAGGAAATAATTCCGCTGCTGTTTTAATTTATAAATAAACTGCTAATACGAAGTAGTAATTCAAATAAAAAAGTATAATTTATCATCAATGAAAATGGTTTTCTGTTTTGTTTATGGTCACAGACACTGAATTTAACAAATGAAAATGCAATAATGCTATCTCGATCATCTTTAAATGCTAATGTTTAAGTCAGAAACTGACTAAACTGAACTTTAACAAAAAGCCACAATAGAAGCTCATCTTGTAAGAATTAAACTTGCTGCACAAATCTATGAGGTTATTTTGCTAAACATAGTATAATATAGTACTACAATAATCATTTTACACAGCCTGAATTATGGATAAAAGGTGAGGCTATAAAACTAATGCTTTACTTCAAATACATTTGTTTGAAATTTACTTTTTCAGTAATATTTGTTCAAGTTATTTTGAAAGAATTTTATTAGAGAAACTTTTATAAGACTGATTTTTCGAAGACATTTAACAACTGATAAATATTTGTCTATATTTCTGAGATGAGGTAGTATTTACACATTTTACATTATTTGGACTATTGTTCTCATCTTTGTTGCCATTTGTATGATGTTTTGGCCATTGTATGCTCTTGCCTTCTTCAGTTGCTAGGAATTTCAAACTGAAGAAGGCCGGAGTGTACAACAGCCGTAATGTCATACAGATGACAACAAAGATGAGGACAATAGTCCGAATAACGTAAATAGTGTAAACTAGAATAGAGTTGATAAGCATGATTGATTTTGACGAATATAGCTTAAGACCAAAAATTTTGATAGTTTCAATTACGAAAACAATTTCTAATGATTTCATACAATTGAGAATTGGAAAACTATTTTGTTTACTTTTCAAAAGACTGTCTCCTCTTAATCCACTTGTGCATGGTAATGTCTATCTGGCCATATGCCAGTTCACATTTTGAAGCAGTATATCTGGAGAGTTAAAAAATAACTGGAAAGATGTCTAAGTTTTCCTCATACAATTCTTGTTAAAAAATAAATAAAAAACTCCTTTATATCTAAAATACCTTCTAAATTTCTTTTTTTTACTTGACAAGAGCAAGAAAAGTTGGATGTGAACTCTTGCTTAACAAAAAAAAATAAAGAAAAAAGAAATGCTTCCTCACCCACCACTAAAGCTTTAATATGGATGGGTGAAGTTATTTTGAAATTCTTTTAATTAAATAAACTAATTCACATAGTGTCCAAGAATAGCAGCAGTGATAGCTCAATTTGAGACATCTTTAATTTATTTCATGTAGGCTTTGTTTCTAGAGCGCTTTGCTGATAAGATTAAAAAAAGGCAAAGTGTAAACACCAGTCAAAATCAAAAGGAAAAGTGAAAGACATATGAACCATAATATGTCCGTGCATACTTATTATTATATAATGGAAAAGTGATGATGTGATGTTATGTCAAAATTGAATTTTAATTTCCTTAGCTGAACAAACAATATTATTCAATAAATCTCTCTGATAAGAAAAACTGCAAAATAGATAAGGAGCCATTAGAACAACTGTTTCAGTTATTCAAAAGCCACTAGGGATTCTTGAGAACTTTCCATGAATGATATGAAACAGAAAATAGGAAAAGAAAAAGAAAAGCTTGGCAAATGATGTTTCTTTCAAATAAGTTGCAATGATAACTCTGGAAAGTTGTTGGTTTTACTATTTAATCTTTAGAGGATGCGATGCATAAATTGTCCCCAGTTTATAGATTTCTAATTTTGCAATGTGCATTGTTTGTTTTAGATTTTGTCGACTGCACAGTATAGTAGGTGAGAATGACATTATGCCTCCATTCATCTTCCCCAGGATCTCAGACTCAACACAGAAGCCTACATCGTGCCTTAAGCATGTAGTGCTGCTCTGGGTGAAGAGGGTGGCTATTGGAAGACTATATCTGACACTCTGCACCATGCTAGATAAGCAGAAAAACCCAGTTATAGCTGTCAGACAATTTCTGCAACTACATCCCCACTTACATCTGGCCACCTTGCTCCCCAGACTGCAACCCCCTTGATTATTATGTGTGTGGCACAGTTGAATGAGAGAACAACAAAACTCCTTGTAACATCAAGGATTATGGCAGCATTCACCAACTTAAACAAGGAAACTGCCTAGAATAGTGGAAAGAGATTCCAAAGTCATTTGGAAGCCTTGGTTCAAGCAATGGTGATTTTACTGAATAAGTTTATACTTTAGTATTTCATGATATTTTTATGTAATTCTTTTTTTTTAAAATGAAATGTCATTGTTGCTTTCATTTTCATGTAATTCAGATGACAATTCATCCATTGCACCCTGTATTTGTTTTTACTAATTTGAGTAGGATTTTAGATTACTAATTTTTGTGTTAATAGGTTATCAATTATTATTATGCAGGCACTTTGTAATATTAAAATTCCAGCGGACCTGAAGCAGACTACCACCACATTTAATTTTGTTGTTTTTCATTTTTTTTTTTACTTTTTTCAGCGCAGTCCTATTGATTACCCCCTTAGCTTTATGATTGACAAAAAATTTTTGAAAAATTTCAATATTTAAACATTTTCTGGGGGTATCAGTTTCTCATACAAGTTATAGTAAATCAAGCCTCTATTTTGAAGCCAGTCGCTGGTATGACATTACCGCCACCTGTAAATGTGTTAATTATCAAATTTTTTTAACTTTTTTCAGTGCAATATTATCTTTTACACCTTAAATTTTACGAATGACAAAAAAAAAAAATTTGCAAAAGTTTCAATATTTAAACAATTTGGTGGGGGGGGACCAGTTTTTCATACAACCTTCTAGTGAATTGAAAATGGAGGATTGATTTACTTTTACGTTGTATGAGAAACTGACCCCCACCAAAATTTATTTAAATATTGTCATTTTTCTAAATTTTTTTTGATAATCGGAACGTTTAAGTAACAATCGAGAGGACTGCGCTGAAAAAAGTAAAAAAAAAAAAAAAACAACGAAATTAAACGTGGTGGTAGTCTGCTTCAGGTCTGCCAAAATTCCTTTGGTATATTTGGCTTTTGTTGAAGTATATAAGAAGGGAACTTCTGCA